>JAHBCN010001692.1:0-109890 GCA_019359885.1 Listronotus oregonensis | reverse complement strand
GACAAACTAGGTTGTGGAGCAGTATGTAAAAAGTGTGGTAACGAATTTTAAAGTCTAGTGGACAGACTAAAAACGCATTGAGAAACCTGCAAAAGTGAAACTAGCGATATCAACAATGGCCTTGAAACTACCCATGGTGATTGTCAGTCACAGCCTGGAACCAGCAAGAGTGAAATTATCCAGTTGGCAAAGAAACAAAGAAGCGATAACTGTAAAAAGGAAAGTGTATGTGGACGTGAAAATAGTGGAAGTAGCGGTCATTTGGAATTTTTTGTTGTGCGAACTGGACAAGAAGAGAAAAGAATGGGACAGAGAACTAGCCAAAGCCCTATACCCAAAAAAATGCAATTTCAGAACTATAAAAAAAAGGTTCGAAAGGCCATAGAAATACTAAGACCTGGTTACATTCCACCATCTAGATTTCAGTTATCATCCTTAGATGGATGGTTCAATGTACATAATAAGCCGATAATCTGTGTCGTTTTGACTGCATAGGATGGATACAGTGTTCTTTTTAAAAGCATAAATACATCTGGTCATCCCAATTTAGCTGACCATCTTGCCCATCCTAGCTATTAACTCAATAAATAAATGCAGGAGTATAACTGTAAAGTTACCAGTATTGTTACAGATAGAGCAACATGGTCAGTATGAAAAAAAAATACCGAGTCTATGGTTGTTCGGCACACTGCTCTTCAAAGATTTGGAAGCATCGCAGATAAAAGAACATATAGTACATATTGTAAAATACTTCAGAAATACCTATTTGCCAAATCCATGGTAAAATGAAAAAAAGGGGCAAGAAATTGGTATTACCTTAGGATGTTCGAAGGAATACACTTTCAGATTGTACTGGCCAAAATTGTTATTAATATGTGAAGAACATAAAGATCAAATTGATCCAGTGATTTAAAAAAAAATAATAAATATTCGTATTAAAAATATGGCTAAAGATTTTCTAGAGCTGCTAAAACCAATTTTTATAGCACTGGATTCAATGCAACACAAAGATGCATTTTTATCTCAAGCAGTTTACTTGTGGAAAAGTTACTGGCAATTTGTGACAGTTTTGAACTTAAAGAAGAAAGAAACTTGCGTCAATATTAATTATTTAAGAACAGATATGTTCAAGCTCTAACCCCCTTTTACTTTTTGTCGTATATTTTGGATCCTACAATAAACAAAGAAGAATATTTATTACAAGCTGAAGAAAAGAGAGATAAAAGAGATTGTTTGTTTGCTTGATTGTTTCCAAATATTTTGCCGACACGGGATTATTACCATTACTAATTAAGTTGGAAGTTAAGTCGAACCCTTATCACAAGACTCCGTTTTCAGATGAAATTATTAAAAATGTAACAGAAGTACAGCGGTGGAGAACTTAAGAAAATGTTTCAGAAATTAAGCAAGTGCACCCTATAGTGATTTCTATTTTGTGTGCCTGTGCATCGTCTGCTGACAGCGAAAGAATGTTTTCTACTTATGAGCTCGTAGGTTCAGATATAAGAGACAGACTTGGCAGTGACAAAGCAGCTAAACTAGTATTTTTATTTGAACATTATAACACTAAAGTTTTTATATATTTTTTTTGTTTAAATGAAGTATTTTTTTGTATTAGAAAGGTTTTTTTAGTGTTAGTTTTTCAACTTTTTTAAGTTTTATTTTTATAACAACCAGCTGTTTGTTATGATTATTATAATAAAATAATTAATAACACCACAAAAAATAGAGTCTGTTTAATTCTTTGTATGAACAATTACATTTTTGGTGTTTAAATTCTATTTTTTTTTTTAAATTGATTATGATTAAAAAAAAACCATAGGTACTGGTGAAAATCGTGATTTTAATCCTAATTTTAATCAATTGATTTTAATCATCTCAACCCTGATAAATAGTAGTGTTCCTTGGGGTTCTGTTCTTGAACCTTTATTGTTTTTATTAAATATAAATGATTTAGTTTTACTTAATATATATGGACAATTCACAATGTTTGCGAATGATACAACTATTTTAATGGAATAACATACAAACTCTGTAGTATGATGTCATTAAAAATTATATATTAAAAATCAAATAATGGTGAAGCTCTAATTTGAGCTTTTTAATATAACTAAAACTAATATCTGAACATTCAAATGTGTACTCAATAACATATTTTTAAATGCTAAAATTATAAAATCCTCTTCATGTAAGAAATTTTTAGGAATTCATGTCGATGTTACACTTAATTTTAAAAAATATATAGATAAATTATAAAGTAAACTTGCACCTAATTGTTAAAAGATTTTCGATATATTTGTAAAGTTAAGTCCAAAAAAAAAATTATTTTAAAAAAAAATTAAAAAAAAAAAATTTTTAATAATTTAAAAAAAAATTTTTTAAAAAAAAAAAATTTTTTTTTTTTTTTTTTCCTTTTTTAAAAAAAAAAAAAAAAAAAAAAAAAATTTTTTTAAAAAAAAAAAATTTTTTTAAATTTTTTTTTTAAAAAAAAATTTTTTTTTAAAAAATTTTTTGGGTTAAAAAAAATTTTTTTTTTCGATTTGTTGCATAAAACCTTTTTTTTTTCCCCAAATTTTAAAATTTTTTTTTTTTTTTTTTTTTTTTTTTTTTTTTAAAAATTTAAATTTTATTTTAAAGGGGAAAATTTTTTAAAAAAAAAAAATTTTTAAAAAAACCCCTTTTTTTTGGAAAAAAAAAGGGGGGTTTTTTTTTAAGGTTTTTTTAAAAAAAAACCCCCCTTTTTTTTTTAAAAAAAAAACCCCAAGACTTCCCCAAAAAAAAAAAGATTTTTTAAAAAAATTTTTTAAAAAACCATGGCCCCCCTTTTTTTTTTTTTTTTTTAAAAAAAAAAACCCGGGGAAAAAAATTTTTAAAAATTTTTTTTTTTTTTAAAAAAAATGGGGTTTTTTTTTTTTTTTTTTTTAAAAAAAAAACCCGGGCCCCCCCCTTTTTTTTTTTTGGGGGGGTTTTCCTTTTTTAAAAAAAAAAAAAATTTTTTTTTTTTTTTTTTAAAAAAAGGGCCAAAATTTTTAAAAAGGGTTAAAAACCCCCCCAAAAAAAAAAAAAAATTTTTTTTCCTTTCCCAAAAAAAAAATTTTTTTTTGGGGGGGAAAACCCCCTTTTAAAAAATTTTTTTAAAAAAAATTTTTTTAAAAAAAATTTTTTTTAAAAATAATAATAATTTTAAAACCTTTTTTCCATTTAAAAAATATGGATTTTTTGAAGTCTCTTTGTTTTTTTTAACATTATGACATAAAAAAATACAACCTTTGACCTTCCTCCATTAATGTACATGTAATGTCATTTAGACGGGACGCGTATTGTCATTATCTCCTAAGGCAAGACGCAACCTTACAAAAATGTATGTCGAATTAAGGAAGACAATGTTCTAATAATTTGCCCACGGAAGGATTGACATTATGACATAAAAAAATACAACCTTTGACCTTCCTCCATTAATGTACATGTAATGTCATTTAGACGGGACGCGTATTGTCATTATCTCCTAAGGCAAGACGCAACCTTACAAAAATGTATGTCGAATTACGGAAGACAATGTTCTAATAATTTGCCCACAGAAGGATTGACATTCTCCTCTGCGTTAGGAAACCACGTGCTAAATATTAAAGCATCTAAATGCAGTAGAATCTGCTGCGAAAAATTTCGCCATTCTGAGAGGCAATATCTACTATGAAAAATATATAAATTTAATAAAAATGCTCTGTTTCCTTAATTTATTATTTTATTGTAATACATAAAAAATAGGGGTGTGCGAATAGTCGTCGAATCGAATCGAATCGATAGTTATATTTGATTCGAATTTAAAAAAAATTCGAAAAATTCGAATTCAAATAGTTTGAACAATTCGAATATAGTATTTTTTAAAATAATTGACTATATGAGCTAATTATTAGAGTCGTAGTAGGTATTTAAAAATAATAATGCGAACGAAACGATTAAAGTTTTGATTTAAAATTACGTCATAAATTAATAAAATAAAGCCTTTTCTATAAAACTCATTTTATTAGACTTAACTAAAAGAGTAAAAATTAAAAAAAATGGCAAAACTATTTCAATATAATAAGTTATAAGTAACCACCCCAACAACTTTCCAGTATTACAAATTTAATAATAATAATAAGTTGCATTCAAATACACTAGGAATTTCAAATTATCACAAACCTTTTAAAATTACCACCAAAATCAATTTCTATTTCTGAATAATCAGAAAAAAAAATAAAAAATGTTTTTCTTAGTTGTTGTTAATAGCGAAAAGGTACTATGTACTTCCGTTGAAAGTGAGAGATTGTTTTCCACCACAGAAGATATGGTAAATGAAAAAAGAACTTCTTTGTCGCCAGAAACTTTTTATCATTTGATTTTTTTGCAAAAAAAATTAAGTTAAACTAAGATTAAATTTTTTTTCTGTAATTGATAATTGTTGATTCCAATAACATAATAAAATTGTTACTGGAAATATGAAAAAGATTTTTTTTTACATCAAATTTAATAGTTATCTTTATTCGAACTATTTTATGTATTTAGATATTTAAACAATTTGGGTATTCCAATTATTCAAAAGAATCGCTTCATTTAAATATTTCGAATTACTCGAACTATTTAAATTATTTGAATAGTTCAAATTATTCGAATTATTTGTATAGTTCGAATAATTCAAATAGGTCGAACTTTTTTGAGGGCTTTTGAAGGTAAAAATTATTTTTGGAAAGCAAATTCTCCATTTGTAAATTTGATTAAATTTTATTGCCAAATTTTAAATTTCTCAAAATTATCTATTTTTTCCAAAAACCATAGGTACCCAGCTAAAATTTTTTCACGCAAGAATTTTCTTTTGCAAATACATTAAATTTTTCTAATTTTAAGGAAAATGCAGATATTTTCGCAAAATTACTGCTAACCCGAACTAACCAAGAGCAAAGTTGAAATTTTGTTGCTACACTGCAAACTGAAGCAAACAACATCGACACGATCACGCCAAGGAACGGGAGATATTGTCCCACTTACTCATCACAAAATCTACTGCATTCAGACGCATCCCTATTTAACACGTGTTGTCTAACGCAGAAAAGAATGTCTAGCCCTTTGTGAGCAAATCGTTAATACATTGTCTTCCATGATTTAACATACATTTTTCTAAGGTTGCGTCGTGGCATAGAAGACAATACCAATACGCCTAACTTTGCCGATCTCATGGGAAGCGATGTTTCGACGTTAGTAAGTATATTTTTTTCGGCCCTGAGAATCGAACCCATGTCGCCCGCGTGTTGGACAGGGTCACTGACCACTATGCCGCCACTGTTTTACTTATAATAAGACCATAAAAGTAAAAAAAATAATGCCGTCCTTGTATGAATAATTTTAGTATAAGGTTTTAATTTTTACTAGGGCTGTGCCGCTACCACATTTAAGATTTTTTTCACTCTGATACCGATAATATATTTGAAAGTATATGAAATTAAGATAAAAACTTGTTTTTCAAAATAGTGTTTTTATTTATTGATATTTATTCTCAAAATAGTTAAAATTTAAAGTAAACATTTAACAGTTTAATAGTAAAATCATCTATTATCTTTTAATTAACTTTTTGCTCATCTTCTTCATTGGTAAGTAATCCAGCTTTATAACGAGAATCTAAGACTGATGCCCTTAGTTAGTGAAAAAATATCCCCTAAAAAGCAAAATAATTATTTGAGTGTCTTTGTAGCTCCTTAAAACGGTTTCAAACTACTTTTTTAGCAAGTAGCCAATTATTGTGCGACTTGTTTATAAAATTGGCGGAGAAAGAAACAACAAACATGTAAAACAAATATTTCAGATGTTAAAAAATCAAAAAAATATTAGGAACATATTACGGTAAACGCAAATAAAATTATATTTATTATTATTATTACCTAAAATAACCTGATGAATACAAGTTAACGATTCCGTTGTTACACACTACTGCACATTATTGAAATTAAGCTATCTTTACATCACTTACTCTTTAGAATATTGTTCTCATGTCTGGGGAATGGCGTCCCCTACAACACTTAGCATTCTGGACTCCATTCAAAGAAGAGCCGTTCGTCTTATTAATGATCCAACGCTCACAGAAAGGCTTCCTCTTCTTGCCCACCGTCGAGCTGTAGGGGATCTGTCGCTTTTCTATAGGTATTTTCACGGCTGCTGCTCAGAAGAGTTGGCCAGTATAATTCCTTCTCTGGCAGCTCCCAACAGAGCAACACGTAGTGCAACTTTTATGCATCCTTTTACAGTTCAGTTAGAGAGGCCCCGAACTTCCCGCTTTCTTCGTCCCTTCATCCCTAGAGTGTCAAGACTATGGAACCTGCTGCCCGCAGAAGTTTTTCTTTCTCCTCCCAATCTCCAAAAACTTTTCCCGTGTGATCAAACTCCCTCTCACCACACTGAAGACACCCACGGTACGTTAGTACTTAGGCATCAGCCGTCGTGGACTGTCCCAAAATAAAAAAAAAACTGAAATTCAACAAAAAATTTATTTTTAATGACCGTCAAAATATAATTTTTTTATGAAATTCGGATATAAACAAGCATTATGACAAACGGCTAGTAGCATAATGATCGTTATTATGATCCTTTTAACATACGTACCTATTATGTGATTAATGATTCATTTCTAAAAAATACGTTTGATATAAAAATTCGGTGTTTTTGTGTTTAATTAGATTTACTTTTAGTTTAAAGTTGAGCCAATAGAACCATGATAACTAGAAAATGTTTTAATTATATACCTCTTATAGTCTTACGGCCGAGTAACGATCACGTTGTTAAAGTTAGCAATGGCCTTAACAATGTGGTAAATTTAACAAAGAGGGAAAAATTAAAACTCTTGGCAACGTGGCAAATCTTAAATGTTAACTATTTATCAAAAAGAATTTAGTTTGAGATGTTGCGTTTCAAAAAAAAAGGTTAATTTTTTTTTTAAATCACTTTGCAAAGAATATGAACAAAATAGAGTTGGCCCTCTAACAAAGTAATTTTATACATTTCCCGGGATAATAAATGCCATGCACATTAATTGCCATTTTTCATTATAAAACTTTCATAGCAGGCAAATAGTTCAATCATTATAGCAAAAAAGATCATTTTTGTAATTAATGTTAACAGATATCTGACTACGCCATGACTTCCGGAATAACCTGCGAATTACTAAAATTAAAAATCCAACCAATTTTTTTTTATGGAATTTTTTTAAACAATAATTATAAAAAAAGGGCCTTTTTTTCGTTTTTTTTTATACAGTGCTTTCATTTCAAAACGAACCACCCTAAATATCTTTAAAAAAAAAACACTCACCAAAAAAAACAAAGAAACACGTCGATTTAGATATACAGGGGGAAGTTTAATTTCGTATTTGATAAAATTTTATCGGTCACCTCCTAACCTCCAGTTAACCTCACTTTGATATGTCAAATAGCAACCCCCATAGTGTGACACATCATTGTAAGCGGCATGAAATTTGCTATCCAACAGTACTAAGAAACTTTAAATCGATGGACGTAGAAGCGACTTAGAAGTAAAAATGTGTGTTAATTAGTTTATCGTGTTCAAATAATTTATTTTATCAAATGCTCAAAATGTGCGCCGTTATTGGCGAGACAAGCTTGTTTTGAAATTCATCGCAGACTATTTTAGTGTGCATTCATTCCAATTATTATTTTTTGTGTTACCTGCTACAGCAAAACACTGCATACACAAGTTTTTAAGACGTTTGGGAACCAGTTAAATATTACTGTTAGGATTGTCATTTTGACATCGTTAGTTTAAAATTAAGAATCTTGATTTTAAAATGGTGTATACTCTAGCAGAGAGAATAGAAATAATTTTCCTATATGGGGCTGAAGATCGATGCGCGCGTAGAACCGCCAGAGTATTCAATGAGAGGCATCAAAATAAAAACGTGGGGCATAAATATGTAATGGAATTGGTGCGTAAGTTTGAAGAAACTGGATCTGTATTCAACAAGAAAAGTACTAATGAAAGGGTTTTAGACGAAGCACGTCAGGTTGAGGTACTAGGACAGTTCGCAATAGATCCGACGTTGTCTATTCCAAAAGTATCTAAGCTGACCAATATTTCTACGGGCTCGGTGCACAAAATTTTGAAAAAGAATAAGTTTTTTCCATACAAAATACAAATTCTTCATGAACTCAACGAAGACGATTATGATAGAATAATAGAATTTTGCGAATCAATGTGCCAGCGAATTGACGAAGACCCTCATTTGATCAAAAATATCTGCTTTTCTGACGAATCAACTTTCTTCTTAAATGGAATTCTTAATAGACATAACTGCAGATATTGGGATAATGAAAATCCGGACATATTTCAGCAAGGACATACTCAACTTCCAGAGAAGATCAAAGTTTGGGCAGGTATTTATGGAAACGAAATTATCGGGCCATTCTTTCTGGAAGAAAATTTAACTGGGCAACTGTATCTGAACCTTTTGGAAAATGCGATATACCCTTCTATCGTCCAATCTTTGGAAAATCAGGTGGATGAAAATGGTGCTATGGAACTCAGTGAAAATAATTTGCATTTCCAGCAAGATGGAGCCCCTCCCCACTATGTTTAGCAGTTCGAGTGGCTCAATGAACAGTTTCCAGGACATGAATAGGCAGACGAGGTGCCATCGAATGGCCAGCACGGTCTCCAGACTTAACTCTTCTAGACTTTTTCCTCCGGGGTTAAAAAGTAAAGTGTACAAAACGCCACCTGCAAATATTCAAGAACTTAAATGTAGAATTACACTAGAATGCAGAGGTATTACCAGACAAACTTTCGCCAACGTTCGCGAAGAATTTCAAAACAGACTTTATTATTGTCTCGCCAATAACGGCGCACATTTTGAGCATTTGATAAAATAAATTATTTGAACACGATAAACTAATTAACACACATTTTTACTTCTAAGTCGCTTCTACGTCCATCGATTTAAAGTTTCTTAGTACTGTTGGATAGCAAATTTCTTGCCACTTACAATGATGTGTCACGCTATGGGGGTTGCCATTTGACATATCAAAGTGAGGTTAACTGGAGGTTAGGAGGTGACCGATAAAATTTTATCAAATACTTAATTAAACTTCCCCCTGTATATCTAAATCGACGTGTTTCTTTGTTTTTTTTGGTAAGTGTTTTTTTTTAATATATTTAGGGTGGTTCGTTTTGAAATGAAAGCACTGTATAACAAAGATTATAAGCTATATCGCTTTACTCATAAAAGGTCGTTTGTAGAGAATTTAAAAACCTACAAAATGGTCTTTGAAAAATCCTGATCCGACCATTTTTCACCGATAAAATCCAGAAAAAAGCTAAAAACAGACCTTTTCGTAAAAACTCGTATCTCTGTCAATTTTTAATATTAAGGGCTGATTATTTAAAAACTGGTAGTCAATGGCATATTCTTTAAGCTGCCGAAAGATAAAAATTTTGGCAATAACAGTTTTATTAGGCCCTTATCTTGCAAGTGCCGTGAATATTAGGCAAATGGTCCGATTTAAATTTTTAAAACGGCTTTTTAAAGTTGGGATTAAAAGCTACAAATTTTATATCTTACAGTTTTATATAAGTTTGAAGAACATTGTTAAAAATGCTTGTAAACCTAGCGCGTCGAGCGAAAATTCGCGACCGAGACGTACTGAGTCGACCGTGGAGAGGGTACCCAGCAGCGAAGGAGAAGCGAGAGACGGGCTGCTATCGCGAATTTTCGCTCTATGCGCTAGGTTCACAAGCATTTTGATCAATGTTCTCCAAACCGATATGAAAATGTGAGATATACATTTTGTAGCTTTTAACCTCAACTTTAAAAAGCCGTTTAAAAAATTCAAATCAGACCTTTTGCCCAATATTCACGGCACTTGCAAGATCAGGGCATAATTTGTTTACAGTGCGATTGAATAAAAACTATTAATGCGACAACTTTTATCTTTCGGCAGCTTAAAGTATCTGTAATTGACTATCCTTTTTCAAAAAATCAGCCTAAAATATTGAAAATTAACGGAGATACGAATTTTTAAATAAAGGTCTGTTTTAAGCTTTTTTCCGGCTTTTGTCGGTGAAAAATGGACGGATCGGGATTTCTCAAAAGCCATTTTGTAGGTTTTTTAATTCTCTACATACGGTCTTTTACAAGTAAAGTTAAAGATCCATTACTATTGTTTATTAAGAAAAAACGAAAAATTACCTGCAAAAAAATCTACAGGTTATTCCGGAAGTCATGGTGCAGTCAGATATCTGTTTCCATTAATTACAAAAAAATCTATAATGATTGGACTAAAAGCTCTAAGACGCGGATAAATTTTTTGTCACTAGAAAGCTCCTCAGATTATCCATTGCAACCTTCGAGCATATACTATTAGAGGCAGCCTTGTAACTTGGTTGTACGAATAATGTGCTTGATGGGAGAAGAAGAATATTCGAATAACATTTCTCTTTTACTCTACGTGCTGATTAGCCGGCGGGAAAAGGTATATATTACGCATCGATTTTAAACTTAAAATTCCGAAGTAAATTATTTATAGTCATCCAGTTGTCATTAAATATTTAATAACATACAATATTGTCAATTTTTTTCATTTTTCACTTTTTATTGTACTTAACCTATTGCTAACTTTAACAACGAGATCGTTACTTGGTCGTGAGACATTTATTAGGCATTTTCTTTTTAAAAATTATAGATAGAAATAATTTATCCTAATGTGTTCTAATTAATTCTAACTACTATTCTAAAAAGTATATGTTTTAGTTAAATAGAAAAAAAAACTTTAAAATACATGGAAAATCAATTTAATTTCGATTTTATTACAAAAAGTCATTCTAAAGCTTGCGGCCGGCTTTTGAGGAAATTAGGAATATTGGAATTGGCGGACTTATTCTCGCGGGAGAACAGATTTACGAGATCCTCATCCATAGATGGCCTTACCCCAGCCCAGAGATTGAGATTTTCAAAATCATTTTATTTTACGATTAGTATAAAGAAACTAAAGGATATTGCCATTATCTCCAAGAATTTTATACGTGTCTGTTTCATTTTAGTTTAATGTATTAAACTTTAATTATTTTTGATGTTACCAACATTTCCTGGTTTTTAAATAATTTATTGAAAAAATTAAAATATTTAATAGAATAAAAAAGATATATATATATATATATATATATATATATATATATATATATATATATATATATATATATATATATATATATATATATATATATATATATATATATATATATATATATATATATATATATATATATATATATATATATATATATATATATATATATATATATATATATATATATATATATATATATATATATATATTTTTAACGTATATCTTCGTTCCCAATAAAATAAGTGCTTGTCTTTTTTATTTGTTTTTGGTTAAATTGTAAACAGAAAATAGTGTGCAACTAGATTATTTAATTATATTATTTAATACACCGGGTGTCCAAATAAAAAAGTACGCAGGCTTTATCTGGCAAACTATTTATTGTACAGTGTTGAGAAAAAATATTTAAAGTAAAAGTAATCAAGAAAAATAGGTGAAAATTATTTTAAAGTTTCTAAAACTACCGCAAGATAGCGCAACCGCAACGTCCAAATAAATAACCTTTTTTTCGAAATTAGCTAGTATTAGGTACAATTCTGACAACATTTGGAAAAACTTCAACCAATTCTGTACCAGTTTGGTTGGGACTTTTTGTCGTATTTTTCAATAATAAGGGTGGTGAAAGATGATAAATATTGCAACTTTCAAATAGCTCTATCTACCACATCTTTGTCTGAAAGTGGTTAAGGTACTCGTTTGAAAGAAAATGTAAAGATCTGTTAAATGTCGTCCTGTCAGTGTCGGCTAGTTTGTAGTTCACCAACTAGAGAGCGTTGTTTAAGAAAAACTAGTTTTTTCAGGATTTTTTCAAAAAAGTTAAATACAACCATATTATTTTTTACTGTAGGTTTAGAAAAGAAAAAAAATCTACAATCTGGCGAAAGCCGCGTTCATATATCTGCAATTTTTTGAGTTATTTCGGAGTAACCTGTTTTTTAAAAGATAAATAATATTAAAAATTAAAAAAAAAGTCTCTGTAACAGAAACTGGAAACTTTTTAAAGTTTGTATTGTATCCACTAGAGAATAGAATGCACAATCGAAAACATGAAAATGCGATGATTGGGGCATGTATTAACTCTAATTTAAATTGACATGACCTATATAGATTGACCATTGTCAGTTTTTAATACAATTTTAAAAATAAAAAAAATGATAATTTTAACCTATTATCATATCGAACTAATTAAATTTTCTTTTAGACAAGTACCCGCTTTAACCAATTTTGATAAAAAATGTGGGAGATAGAGCAATTTGAAAGTTGCATTATTTATCATCTTTACCTACCCTTATTATTGAAAATACGACAAAAAGACCTAACCAAACTAATGCAGAATTGGTTAGAGTATTGGCCATGTTATCAAAATTGTACCTAATAGTAGCCAATTTGGGAGAAAAAATAGGTTTTTTAATTTACCGTCACGGTTGAGCCATCTCGCGGTAGTTTTCGAAACTAAAAAATAAATTTCAACTATTTTTCTTAATCCCTTTTACTAAAAACATTTTTTCTCCAACGCTGTGCGATAAATATTTTCCGAGATACAGTCTGGCGTCCTTTCCTATTTGGACACCCGGTACATAAAGCAAATCTTATAGAACTTGGTGACCAGTTAGGATCTAACAAATTTTTAATATGTTGTAACCTCAGTCAAGACTAACATTTTTTGTATGAGCACCAACCTGATAACTATACAGGATGATAATTAAATAACTAAACTCAGAAATATTCTTGCACTGTACCTGAAAAACAATTATAAGGACATTTATTATTATTTTTCTGCTTTCAAAATGTAATATTTTATGTTTCTATCAATTAACAATTATTAAGAAAATGTATTTAACGAATAAATTATATACAGGGTTAAAAAATAACTTAATTATTTGCTACTATGAAAAAATCCAGGCAACGTTAGGTCAAAATAGAGACATAATGTGGCATTGTTATTTAATTTGTTGTTGTTTCAGCTAGGATACAGATGTACCTGTTTGAAGGATTGAGGAACACCTTTCCTAAACCATAGTTTGTTGAATTTAAATGTTACTTTTGTTAAAACTTCAAGACCGATGCTTTTCTGGTCCTAGTCCTAATTAATTTTTTATGTAACTTGTTTTACATGTGTGGGAGCCGTTTGTTTAAACCTTTTGTGTGACAAGTAGCATTATTAATAGCTGTTTAGCGAAAAGCACTCTGCTATCATACTTAATATGTAATATACAAGTTAAGGGGGGAGATACTTTAGGCAGGTATAATTCAACCAATTTTAATGAATTTTTTTAAGGTGATAAAATAATTGGATCAATTAATAATTTTAACATCTTTTTGTTTTTAAAGTGTAAAAAAACATGTGTTTTTTTACAAAATGGCGGCTCCGAGGCTTCTAACACTGCTGCAGCTGTCAACATTTTTCTGATTACCTAAAATGAAAAAGGTTTTTTTTTTGTTTGATTACTGATATGGTAAAAGAAAAAATAAAAATGTAAAATATTGAAAAATTTAAAATTTAAAATTATTATCAGTTGTTTTACCAAAAGTTTAAATTTTTAATCATTTTTTTAACATTTTTGACCCCAGCAAAATTATTTATTAACCCGATATCTTTAAAAATTTAGGTACATCTTTTCGATAGTACTATAAAGAGAAACTCCTGAAAATTTTAGCTTTTTCAGTATTGTTAAGTTACAGCACTAGAAGTTTATAAAGAGGCAGTTCCGGTATGCGGAGGCTGACGTTTTTGACAATATTTTCATAAATATTTATTATTTTACTGTTTTTTTTACAATATGTTTTTAACATATTATTTATTTCAAATGTATGAATAATTTTTTATTACTCCCTTTAATACCCAGTCTTCTGCATTTTTCCTAATTATTTACTTTACGTCCTTATAAAACACCAAATGTATTAATTTTTTCATTATATTAATATATAAGGTACAGTTTTTAACCCTGTATATAACCTACTAATCCACTAATAATTTTTTATAATTATCCTATTACTAGCAAAATTAAATATTACATTTGAAAAACAATGGACCAATGACATCTAAAAAAGGATAGACGGAATAGTAAACAAAAATTCGATGACAACATCCCTCTGTCTCTCTCTTCCCATAATTATTATCCCCACCACTGATATGCCAAATCTCGTCTTGAATCTTTAAATGTTCATATTTTTTTCTTTTATACCTCAGATATTGAATACCATTTTTAAGCTGCATTTGGCAACAACGCATTCAACCTTAACTACTACCACAGCCTTCTATAACAAAAGAGCCATGAAGCAAGAAAGGCAACGTTGCAAACAACACTGCGCCTTGGGCTGGTTTAATTTAATAAGTTCTAAGCAGATTGCGCTAAATAAACATTTTTTATGAAATTTTAAACAAAATACAGGTATTATTTTAAAAATAAACATAATTTTAAATACTATACTATATGGCCCTAAAAAACACTAATGTGTCCGGAAAACCTAGGCCATATTAGAATATTCGAAACCTATTATTATTTTTTCAAATTATTGCTAGACTTTTAAAAATATTAATTTTTAAGGCTTTATTCTTATACTGTTTAACTGTTTTTTGCAAATAAATTAATGTAACTTTTAAAACTTAGCTAAAAATGTATTAATCAGTAATTTTTGAAAACAATATATCTAAAATAATATTATTAAAAAACATAATCTGTACTTAATAAGGAAGACAAGTTTAAAAAAGCAAAACTGGGTTCATTGTTCGGGTTCTACACTACCTTAAAACATGTAAATAACTTTTAGAATATGTATAATGATATTTTTTGGTGAACTTACCGGTATTTATATGATTTTCTTAATATAGTCCTGACGATATTGCTTGGAGCTAATATTGTTTTTGTTGCACATTTACACACTTATCAATGTCAAAATAAACTTATTATTTATAAATATGTTTGGTAACCTTGTTCGTAAATATAGTTATTACATTAAAAGTTTCTTTAATACACTTATCCCGTCAAAGTGGAAAGCTTTCTTTTTTTACATCTTTTCTAGGCGAGTTCGAAAAAGTATTTAACTAAGTTTGTAATGAAACGGAATTGTTTATATTTTTGGTATAATTACTTAAAAAAATATTGCTTAAAATAAGGGCAACTTTTTGATATAGTTTCTTTACTTCTGTACCGCACTTACACTAGTCTTCAAAGGAAATATAAAAATGTCCACTTAGAAGGCTTGCAATAGTTAGGGATGTTAATAAATTTTGGTTAAGTAAATATATATAAACACAAGCAATGATCGATATACAACTATATATTTTTGACACAAGAGTCAAACACTGCATATCTCCAAAGTTTATTTTTTTGTCAATTTCCGCTTTAAAACTACTAAAATCAGTAATAAGATCGTTTTGAAGAAAGCTTTAAATCCATGTTCTTGTTCGTAAGTTTCTACGAGGACTTTCCTTCTTTCTTCAGGGTTTGTTTTTGGGGCACTTTTTAGGATTTGATAAACATTTCGGTTGGTTCTTATAAAGCCTTGGTATTGCACCATGCTATAATTTAGGGCACGTCAAAGGAAACTCCGGAATTTTTTCACTTTTATCTATATATGTTTCAGTTCTCAAAATGTCACTATTATCAAATAGTTTCCAACACACCACCGAAGAATTAGTCACCGAAAAATTTTCTCTGTGAATAGCACGCAACCAGACCTTAATATGTTCATCGTCTTTAGGAAAAATAAATGTTGTTTGATGTCCCTCTGTTTTAATAACGCTGTCGTAATTTGTTTTACATCCCTGAAATATACATACATACAATGTTACATATAAACGAAAAAACAACGCTTTTTAGTTCACTAATGCAATATGCAATACTACACTACTTTAATTAGTCCTTAATTTAAAACTATAGGCTGCTATTTTTATTTTTAAAACACACAAATTATTTTTTGCGTATCAATCGTTTGCGTTTACTTTTCAAACTGCATTCAAAGAAACCGACGAAGCGCACGTGTTTTGCAAGCCTAGTATGCTGTGTTGCCAGATCTGCTACTTCATAGCTCTTTTAGTTTTAGATAGCTGTGCTACTACTAACGTCCTCTGATAGATTGACAAGTAGATCCATTCGCAGTATGTCCTATCTTTATCTTACTCAAAGATTACTAATGGTCGTTAAACAATAACCGACAAACACCACGTGTACTCTGTTAGTACCGATTGGTAATGTCAATAATATTGAAGTTTGTTTTTAGTGATGGGCATAATCGGATTATTTTAAGAATCGGATTAATTAATAATTCGAATTATATAATTATTTTATTTTTTTTTATCGTTTGAATTTTAAATTCTCGATTTCTGAATGAATATGTAACTTGATTTCGATGTAACTAAACACAAAGACTATATTATATACAGTTTGTCATAACAGTCCGAGACCCCCTTAATAATTCGTCAACGGGGATTCTGGACTTTTTTGACACTGTATAATATATATTATTAATATCATTATTATTATTAATATTATTTTAGTAAGTAAATTTTCCATTTGCCATAATTTTTTATGGTAATTTTTTACTTACCGGGCCCACGGCCAATTTTATTGAAATTCTGTATACCGGAAACGCTGATCACGAATCTAAAGTCAAATTTTTTAGTACTCTGCTGGTTTTTAAGTTATAACGCCCCACTCGAACCTAACCAGCAAAACTTTCCTAAAATTCCTCCTTCTTAAAACTGATTACACCCAAAATGGAAGATTTTATCGAAATACACTTATTATTTTATAAGATAAATTTAATTTTACCTTCATTTAACATATATTTTTAATAAAAAAAAGCAAGTACTTCCCAAAAATATTATTTTTACTTTTATAAATGTCAACAAAATTGTCTAGAGATTTTAGACTGTTTTATGTTGGTACGCCAGGGACCCGTAAAACAATTGAATGACCTACTTTATAATTTTGAATTATTTTTATTTTTCGCGATTTAAATTTAAAAATTAAGCGCATTAAATTGTTTCGCGGATCCCTGGTGTACCAACATAAAATTGTCTAAAATACCTAGACAATTTTGTTGATATTTATAAAAGTAAAAGTATTATTTTTTGGGAAGCGCTTGTTGTGCTTTTTTTATTAAAAATAATTGTTAAATTAAGGTAAAATAAAATTTATCGTATACAATAATAAGTATATTACCATAAAATCTTCCATTTTGTGTGTAATCAGTTTTAAGAAGGAGGAATTTTAGGAGTTTGTGCAGATGTGAGGTTAGGTTCGAGTGGGGCGTTATAATTCAAAAACTAGCAGAGTCCGACAAAATATCACTTCAGATTCGTGGTAAGCGCCCCAAAAATCCGTGTATACAAAATTTTAATAAAATCAGCCGTGAGCCCGGCGAGTAAAAAATTACTTTTTTTATAATTAAGTTGTCCCCTCTATTTACATAAATATATAATCAACTATTAAAATATTAAATCTTATTCGTTATTACATGTTATTATTTTTTTTTCGCGTAATCAATTCTGTGGGATTAGGTTATTTTTCGTAATTATGCGATTATTGAAATAATCGCATGATAGCGATTATTTCAATAATCGAATTATCGATTATTTTTAATTCGAATTATCCCATCACTACTTGTTTTGGTCAATGATATTGGACATTGGTTTTGGTTATCATAAATATTTTTAGTGAGTACGCCATTTTGATTTATCATTTAACTTTTTATTTTTGTGAGTATTTTAGTGAATTGTGCAGTGTAAAAACTTTTTTAAAATGTCGAGGAGTTGCCAAGTTTGTAAAAAAATGAGTATAAAGATCTGGACGTAACTTTTCATTTGTAAGTACCTATCCGGTTTTATTGATTTTTTTATAAAGAAACATCATTGGTATTAATCAGCTGTTTTTAAAAAGGCGGGGCTTATCTCTTAATACTTTTATCCGCTCTAACATCCGCCCGCGCTGCACTACTCCCCTGGTCCACAGTATGTTGGTCGTAACAACAAAGTGTATTTTATAAATGAATTGTTCCGTCTATTCTTTAGATGTCATTGCAATGGACAATATCAAATTAATAATAAATGTCGTTATAATGGTATTGCAAGTAAGGGGAAAGCGTATCTTTGGTTTCAATTATTGGTTGGTAACAACATATTAAAGTTTCATAGAATGTTCACTGATTGCCAAAGTCTGCGCCATCGCCATGTCCTTTATGTCACACGTTTTAAGCTGATCTCTGAATATCGCAGTTAAAAACCTTAAAAATTAACTTCTTATACAGGATGTGAAAAGTATGATGCTGACGATTTTAATGGGCGATAGTGGAGCTCAAAACCAGTGGAAAAACTCAAAAACATATGGATCAAAAGTTAATTGTATTTGAAATATGGCCTTTCAAAGTTTAAAAAAGTTGGCAACACATTCATTGCTGTGAGTCCAACGACAAACGTTTTTTGCGAGGTTTTACATATATACACTTTTTTTTAAAGATATTTATTTACATGTAAATAATAAAAATTACTTCTTGCCATTTATTTTTATATTTAATTTGGAATTAAATTTAAGTAATAAAAAATAATAATTGTTAGGTTTTTACTTGCAATTAAAAAATAATTGTACTTACCACAAGAATAGGCTTAATATTATTCATTTTAAGAATACAAATTATTATACTTTAAAACAGCACTTTTTATTTAGATTTTTCGGTCACACACATTCCGTTTTCATAACTATAACTTTTTGGTACACTTAAACTACGTTTGTCTTGAATTTAAAACATATCGGCATATTTATCTGATTTAAAAACAAAAATATCGCGGCCGGGCCAGTAAGCACAATGTACTTTACTTTCCGAACTAACATAAACTTCTGGGTAGCTCTGTTGCCAATTGTTTTTAAATTTTTAACTGGAATAAAAATATTAACAAATTATTTTATTTTTTTTTATTTTTAGACTAAAACATTTAAAACTTAGTTTATTTTATTAACAAATAAATCTACTCATAAGCGATTAAGCCAAAAGGTTTCAGTTGTTAAGGTTTTCAGAAATAACTGCTATCAAAGTTCTTAACTTTGACATCGTTTAGACAGAAATCTGTCAAGTTTTAACACATATGTCATATAAACTTTCCAACTTGTTTTGAGCTCCACTATCGCCCATTAAAATCATAAGCATCATACTTTTTACACCCTGTATAAATTGATAATATTAAAAAGTCATCTTAAATTTTAGATTTTGGAAAAAAAAAATATGGTAATTGTTATTATTACAATTATTTTGGAGTGTTTCTAAAAGCAATGGTATTTATTATCTATATAATATAAACTTTTTTTTATCTTAGTTAGTCCTTAGTCAGTAAGTTTATTTTTAATCATGTTACCAGTTTTATTGTTAAAAAACTTAAAACATAGGTTTATTTTACATATAACTAAAAAAGATTATAAACGTTTATAATTTAGAAAAAATCTGTCCATAGTTTTGGTTGCAAATGGTGATGACTTTTAAAGTTTTAGGAACGATATTAACCTATTAGTATAAATACTTTTTTAGGGTTCTGCAACCGTTTTTAAATACCTTTTCATTATTAACGTGAATAAAGAATTGCGCACAATCCTTAAGGAAAATGGGTTTCGGATTTTTATTATTTTTTAATTTTGCAAATTGATAGTTTTAAACGCATTAATAATTAGCTAATTCATAATTTTATATCCTAATTATTTATATCTAATAACTAATTTTGAACCTGCCAATTATGTCAAATCGGTAATGGTCTAAGAGCCAGTGAACCATCCGACTAACCCATTTCCCACCAAGGTGGAAATTTTTTAAATATTATTTTACTTTTCATCAATTATTAAAATACCGTTCAGGTATCCTTCGGTTACTTCATCATCCCTTAAAATTTTGAAAATATTAAAAAAAAATATTTTTGAACCTGCTTCCACAAAGCTAAAATTATGATATAATATAATTTACATATGTGTAAGTTAAAAAAAAATTGACGACCTATTTTGATGGTTACAAGTATGTGCCAGACGATAGTAAAGTTGTCTTCGGGATGGCATTTTATAACCTGCTTCCACAAGGCAAAAATTTTAAGGGCATATTCTTTCAACAGTTGGGAAAGTATATTTAAACTGCCTGACTATTCTGATGGTTGCAAGGGTCTTCCAGACCATTATATAATAGTCAGGGCGCTCGGTGGGAGTGCGGGCGCAACAGACTCGTATGAGCTTCATTGTTAGAAAGAGAGGATATATTTATTGTGTATTGTGAAGATATGTTAAAAGATTACTTAAATAAAAGACAAACAAAGTATATGTGAAGTTTAAGTTTTTATGTCTATTAACAAATATATACCATTAAAACTTGTATACAAGAGCATAAATTGTGGTAAAAAATTGTTGATTAGTTAAGAATGTTTTTCCTAAATTCTTTAGTTTTATTCCGTTTGTTTGTTTAGTTGGGTGCGCAAATCTTACTTTCAGTACTTTCATCTCACTAACTCACATAAATAAGCCTCAGCATTTCATGCGGGCTCGCTTTTTCCGTTAAAATATCCAATACACTAGGGTATATCTTTCTCACATAAAAGCTCATACGAGTCTGTTGCGCCTGCACTCTCGTCGAGCGCCCTGACTATTATATATTGGTCTGGAAGACCCTTGCAGCTACCAGAATAGTCTGGAGTTTCAATATACTTTTCCAACTAATAAAAAAATATGCCTTAAAATTTTAGTCTTGTGGGAGCAGATTATAAATTGCCACCCCGACGACAACTTCACTATCTTCTGACACATCTTTATCACCATCAAAATGGGTTGTTAATTTTTTTTCGACTCACACATACGAGTATGTAAATTACATCATATTAAAATTTTAGCTGTGCAGAAGCAGGTTAAAAAAATGTTTTTTTGACCTTTTCGAAATTTTGAGGGATGATAAAGTAACCAGGGAATACCTGCCAGAACGGTACTCTCATAATTGACCGATAGTAAAATAATATTTAAAAAGTTTTTAGCTTTGCGAGAAATAGGCTAGTCGGATGGTTCACTAGCTCTCCTACTATAAGTAAAAAACCTATAATAAGGATTGCAAATATAGTGGCCATTCAAAAATATAATACTAGTGTCTAATTTGAAAAAAAATGCGAAAAGTAACAGTTTGCAAATTTTGTTAACACTGCGTAGTTTTTCACAGAATTTTAAATTAGAACATTGAGTACTTTAAATTAGAATATTAAGTGCTTAACAGCACTATCGTATAAAAAAGAATACAAATATATTTTTTTCAGTCAATCAGAGTCATAGTCATAGCGGTAACATAATTGCATCCATGCCGAAGATAATCTCTAATAAGTTGGAAACGGTGCATCACTTGGTTGCATTTGTCTTTAAACGAGCTATTCAAAAATGTTATTAAATAAAGGGTGCTTCATTCAAAAAGAAAAAAACAACTTTGTGTCGCCACCCCATATATGAAAACGCAACAAACTCAAAAATATCATAAAATTGAAGATGCTTTCACTAACCACAACAAACAACTTTAATAAAAAGGTTTTTTTCTTAAAACACAAAGTTTTCGGGAAAGTGTATAGGCCCTTAATAAACGGTCCACCCTGTACATATAATTAATTTAAATTGAAATCAAATATCTTTTAGTTTGTGGCGTAAACAAATACACTCGATATATAATCTATATACTTTAATAAAGCGAAAAGAAAATAAGAATACATAAAAATAAACCTTCAAATAAACATAAAACCAAATCGACTTGAATTTTATTAAAAAGAGTTCGTCTGAGGCTTGCGGTCGGCTTTCGGAAAATTAGGAATATTGAGTTTGGTGGACAAATTCCCGCGAGAGAGGAAATCTCCGAAATCTTTTCCTCTACTTGCTATTATTTTGGCCCGGTGGGGAATATTTTCAGGATCATTCTCTTTGCCGGGAAAACTTTAGAGTCAGTTTTATTTTTGTAATGATTACTTTAGCCGTATACCTTAAACTGTACTGTACAGGGTCATCCAACGACGACTGGACAGGCCCATATTCGTGGCTTTCTTTTTTTTCAAAAAAGTTAAATAGCCATCTTATGTACTTTTTTTGGTAGAATCCTTAAAAATACTCAAAAAAATGATTTGTATTTAAACAAAAAAATAAAAATATGACATAAAATTAATATACTTTTAATGAAACACCCTGTTTATTATTTTTTTGAGCGTATTTCTTTTAGTTTGCTTAAACAAAAAGGATTTTGTATTTATTTTTAGTAACAACAATTTTTTTTTAATTTATATGAGAAATTTTCCATTTAAATTAGAAAAATGCAACAAAATTTTATGTATTTATAAAATGCCAAAACATAAAACAAAATTATGCTTACTAAGTCTACCGTTTAATACCAATTTAATTTATTAGTTACACAAGATTAACCGCCCTTCTTATTATATTTTATAATTTTTGTCTACCTCGTATAGGTTAAGATTTACCTTACCTTAAATTGGAGTTCAATAAGCCTACTAAGATGCAGCAACTTCTAACAAAAATATGTTTTTTTTTTAAATTATAAATGTATGTTTTCTATATAGATTACAAATTATCCTGGTCACTGAATACAAAAACAATCAACTTAAGAGACACAAATCATTTCAAATTTTCTTGTCACATACCAATAACATGTATTTTTTGTAAACCGTTTACCGAATAATTAAATTTGTCATCAGTAAAAAATAATAAAAGTTTCTTTTTAATTTGCCAATTATATTATTCTTAAATGCTTAATAATGTTTTACAATTTAAATAAAAAAAACAAGTAAAAAAGAAAAATAATGCAAAATTAATCTTATTTCAGGTAAGAGTTAAATATACAGGTTTATAATAAAACTTCATACACAACACAATCACCACCCTTAGAACTTTCTTCCTATGGTCCTCTACCTTAACTTTGTTCCTGGTTTGTTCGTTTTCTTTCCACTAGATGTATATAAATAAATAGTGACTCTTCTATCTTTCACCAGGATAATGCTGGTGTGCCCTAGCGATCAATACTGGCACCAAATTCATTTTTACCTTTCAAAGATTTTGTTTCTTCAACCCTTGCTGACGATAGTACCCTTTACTCTAATACTTAGTGTCAGTTTCTTAATCTAGCTCCTAGGCCTGATTTAGGATACAAATTTAGGGTAATGCAGATATTCTTTTCACAGGACCTTAAGGTAATATATTGTGACGTCAAAAATCTTATTTATTACTTTAAAACCTTAAAAACCCAATCTTGTTAACCTTGTGGGCGTTACTTTTCGAAAATAGCATTAATTGGCATAAACCCTATATAGTCATCTGTCTGAATGTGGAAGACAATAATTTATTGGTAATACTAAAATATTTTCGAACTTCCGTTGGCTTTATTTGGATTATTTACACAACATTTTAAACAGTTCTACCTCTGTCCATTTTTAAGTATAGGCTTATTTCATTCTTGAAGCTACTGACTCAAACCAGGAACAAAGTTAAGGTAGAGGACCATAGAAAGAAAGTTCTAAGGGTTGTGATTGTGTTGTGTATGATACTAGGGTAAAGTACTAATTCGTGACGGGGTTGGGTACAGTAAGGCGGGAAGTTGTGTACTCAAAATGCTAGCGGTAGGCATAATGAATTAACACATTGGTATATAGGAAACCATGTACCCTAATTTCAAGTCAAACTATTCTAAAGCCACCAATCAAGAAATAATTTAAACGTTGTGTAACAAAACAACTACTTTATGCAGTGCCCAAGAAACCCTTTACGTCATATTAGGCAACATCAGAATGGTTATACAGAAAAATTCGTAAATAAAATTATAGAAAATTGTAATGTGGAACCAATAGCACAACCACCTGAGCAAGATACTCCCTCTCTTCTAACGGGGCGCCTAAAAAGATTAGACGAATAGCAAAGTAGTATGATATCAAAACGATTTTAGGTCTGGATTAACACTACGAAGCGTCCTAACGAAAATAATGCCTAATTTATCCAAATAGGAGAGAAAGAGGGAAAAAGAGGGAGAAAATGGATCTATCAGGTAACATGTGAATGTGGAAAGTCGTATAAACAAAAAGTCCTTTAAAGGTATGAATTTCAGAACATAAACAACACACACAGGGGACGAAACATCAGAATCAGGGATTGCTGACCATATTTGGTCCGAACAACATGTCATTAAGTGGTCAGATGCAAGGGTTGTTCATAAGAAAACCCATTGATAACGTGAAAATTTAAGGAAGGTCTTTTCTCTAAAAACAATAATAATATTTTTAGCAAAATAAGTGTGGAAATACCCACCATTTGGAAACGACTCTTAATGCGCACCAATTCTGGCGTCCTGAGTAAACAACCCCACGCTTGACTGCACCCAACTCCGTCACGAATGATATTTTTACTATATATTTTTCTAGCTTATAAGGTCAGTAGCTTTAGGAATAAAATTTGTTTTCATTTGAAAACAGATGAAGATAGAACTGCCCAAAATGTTGTGTGAATAATCAAAATAAAGCCAGTAAGATTTCAAATTTCCTTAAGTATCAACATATTATATTCATAGCCAATACAGCTTCAGAAAAAACCAGAAAGCATTTTACTCTTTTAATTTCTATATTCTGTTTGTATCTTAAATCAGATATTTTTCCAAATATTGTTTAATTGCCTGGGTAATGGCGTTTCCCACCACTCCAGTTATTCTGATTCCATCCAAAAAAAGCTTTTGGCCTTATTAATAATCGAAATTTTACAGAAACGCTTTCTTTCTCTTACCCATTGACGAGCTGTAGGAGATATGTCGCTCTTTTATAGGTATTTTCATGGTTTCTGCTTTAAGGAATTATCCAGAATAATTCCCTTTCTAGCAGCTCCCAACAGACTAACGTGGAGTGCCACTCTTTATACCTTAACAAACTATCTTTAAAGGTCTCGAACTTCCTACTTTTTTCGTTTCTCTGCCTACAGATGTATTTCCTTTTCCTCCAAATCTTTAAATGCCTTGTCAACAAAATTTTTCATACTTCACTTAAAACATAAAGATAAAGATAAAAAAAGGGTTTTAAATTAGCAGACAGCAGAAACAGCATTTCTTTAAAATAGGATATGTTAATGTAATTAACATATTTGTTTTGTTTGGAAACGAAGCTTTAACAAAAAAAAATCAAAAATTTAGCTTAAGCTTATGATTAAAAAAATGGTTATATTATTTATGTTTCTTTTTTCTTATCACACCATAATGGTGCTTTTTTTAAGGTTCTGCGGTTCCCTGTCTCTTTTTTATTTCTAATTTATCCAATACAAAATGATAAAAAGTACTTAATTAATTTAACATTTTATTGTTTTAGAATATAAATTAATTTATTCAAGGTTGGAATAAAAAACCTAAGAAACAATGAAAAATGTATCCTTTCTTAAAATTAAATGAAAATATTATTAATAAAACTCAATACTTTACTTTCCTTAGGAACTATCTATTTTTCTTTAAAATCAGACCTTATAATATATCAAACATCTTTGTTTTTTCTTAAAACAAAAAAAAATAAATAAAAAGGGAAATAATCAAATTTTAATTCTTTTTTTAGAAAATAAGCTAGATATTTGCGTTGGAAAGGCTTTAGTTAAGGAGTTAAACAAACAAAAAGTATGATAATTATGTTTTGTTTTTCTTGTTACTTAAATTCACATTATAGTATTTTTTTTATCTTAAGGATTATCTGTTATTAATTTTTATTTAAAGAAGACAAAATATTATAAAGTTTTTTTTTTTTTAATTTTAATTTTTATTAATCTGAAACAGAATTAATTTATCCACATAAAATACAAACCCAAAAAAAGAACCATGCGAATTTAACATTTATCTTATTTTAAAATTTATTAAACATATTTTTACTACAACCTAATTTTTAACAACCGTTAGTAGAATCGTAAACAAGTAAAAACAGAAACAATAATAAATCTATTTTCTTTTGGGGCAAAACTGAAAATATATCGAATATCTTTATTTTCTTTAAAAACAAAGAATCCATAAAAAAATAAACGAAAATAATAAAATTTCAATGTCTCTGTCACGAAATAAATTTGGAATTTACATAGGAGGGGCTTTACCTAACTTTAAAAAAAATGTATTTTTTTCCGATGATGGTCTTACAAATTAGTGTGTTGACCAAGAGATAATACAAATATTGTTTTTTCTTATCGCTTCGATCTCTTGGACCATAGGTAATATCTAGGTAGACATCTGCAATTGAATTGCTTAGATTGTTTTTAAAATAAATTATCACTAAATAATTAGGCACTATATTTTGGCAACAGTGCTTCCTAACATATAAATACTTGGATATTTTAAATAAACGCATAAACCCTAGGTAGTAGTTATTTAAAATAACGTCCGTGGTGGCACTACCGCGTTGTCTAAAAGGTGCTGTGAAATGCAATATTTGCATGTTTCAGCAGAGTATAATAAACTGACTTCAGTGCTTGGGCAGCGTTGACGGAACTGGGCATAAAGATGGGTTAAACATCGAAAACCCCACTCGGTACTCTGGTGTTTAGGAGTATATATGTATATGTATATGTCCTGCATCCTTCGTAGTTGTCACAAAGTTAAAAAAATTTACGCAAGATAGTGCGCAATAAGTTCGTCCTGCGTACGCGTATGTTTATTACCGAAGTTTCAGCGATTTTTCTTCAAATTCGTTATCAATATGTTCTATAGTTGTGGCGAATTCATGTTTAAGTATATTTTTATTGGGATTATTCGACATGAAATTTTATAGAAAATGAGACCACTTCGGTCCTGGTCGCGGGGTATAGCAAACTGAGCCGGCTCAGCCCTATTGACCCCTATGAATTGGTAGGTCGCCTAGAACAGAAAAAAGAAAAACCCCCCAAAAAGCCCAAAAAATGCAGAACACTAATCTACATTTCGGTGGCAAGTATGCCACCGGTGTCAAGATGAAATTAAAATAAAAACAAAATAGAAATTAAAGTAATCTTTCAATAAATTAGTTTTAAAAACTTAGAAAATTTAAAAAGTTTTTTTTTATTATTTATGACGTGTTGTCATGACATGTATCAAAAAATTAATTAAAAAAATCTTAACTTTAATGTATGTTTTTTTTTTCTAGAATTTCAAAATAATTTAACAGTACAGGAAAACCAATATTCCAAAAAGTCTAGTTTAAAAAAATTAAAAGGATTATCACATAAATCTCTTAAAATGTCATCATTTTATTTATAAAATTTGTTTTAAATCTCGAGTAATTGTTTGTTTTTATCGATATTATTAAAATATCCCAATCCTTTTGTTAACACTAGAGATAAAAACATTTAGAAACCAGGAACTAATTACAATTTATTTCCTGTTATATTTTACCACTAATTAAATAAGAGCATTCCTAATTGCGTTAAAACTCAAGGGTCCCTAAAGAACGTCGTAAATAAGGAAATTTCAATCCTGTTGTCTCTTGTTGGGGGTTGAATTTGCATTTCAAGAGATTTTTCTTTTGAATAAATGAAATATTTAAAGTTTTAAGAATATTTATTGGAGTAATAAAAGATTATCGTCGAATTATGTAATTTAATAAAGACAGCAGGTATGTACAAATTTATTTATTTAAAATAGTAGTTTTCCTAACAAGGTCGGAAAGTGATACAATAGAGTCCCGCTAATTCTAACTAATTGGCGCCGAACCCTGTTCGGATTAGCGAAAATTTGGTTTAGGCAGAATTTTGTCACATAATGCCGTATTATTGTCATTTTAAGGCATATTTAGCCTCTGATGTAAAAATATTAAATATCAGAAGCTAAATATACCTTTATTATTTAACAATAGATGATGTAAAGATAATTTAGTGCATTGCGTCAGAAGAAGATAACTGACTTTAAATTGTGCTAGTTAATAATTTGTAAGTGTCCAACAAATAAATAAATTATGTATAAATTTTTTTTATAAACGTACGACCTTACTTGAAAAAACTTTTTATAAAACTTTTTCTAGTTCTTAAATTTTATATTTTTTTTTGTCCTGGCCCTGTTCGGATTAGGTTAATTTTCGGATTAGCGGGGTTCGAATTAGCGGGTTACTAGGGTATTTTACCGCACGCGCTTGCCGTTGCCAGAAAGACGCGTAGAGAAGTTCGGGCAAGCACTCGAGTGCAGGAAAGATACTTTCCGCAAGAGTTGGGAACAATATTTTTTTACAGTAAAAAAAAACATTAACTTTTAAACATTTATGGTTTTAGTAATATAATTTATAACAAAGAAACAATACATTTTGTCGTATCTTCCCGTACAATTTAACACCCTTATAGTTTGGTGGCCACCGCAAAAAAGCTGGATAAAAAGAGATACGCATGAAACATTTTTTTTATACTACTACGAACTATAGTCAATTCAAAGCCGAACTGCTGCCTTAGCCTAGCGGGTTTAATTTGTATTGTTACTTGAAACTTTTATTTTTAGCAAAAAAAGGTATATTATTAAAACTGATGGCCTAATAAAAGTTCCTAATTTTGGTTTTATATTTTTTGTAGTTCTTTTAGCTTTTAAAACAACCGATCTAAATTTAAAATTAAAATGCAAATATCTTAAAAACTAAAAGAGCTACGAAAAAATGTATAAAGCAAAAAACGTGCTTTTTAATAAGCTCTATAAAATAAGTAATATACGCATTTTTAATAAAATAAGTAATAAAGAAGATATGAGCAAAAAAGTGATTTTGGCCAAAAGTTTTGCTAATAACAATATTTTTTGGTACAAGTAAGCATACCAACTCCGACCCATCTAAAAATTAATTCAAAATGTTCTATTTATTAACTGAAACAAACTAATACACATCTACCTCGAGGCAATGTTATCCCCCATTGCCTCGAGGTGGCACGGATATTTTATTTAATTTTTTTTGGGTCCAATAACTGAACCCATTTTAATCCACTCATAAAACTTTAAATCAAATAAAATTTCAACTATATTTTATTAAAAAAAAAATAAGTGCCTGCTTTATCTGGGTGTTATATACCTGGCAGGACGCTAAACATTTCTCGATATCATATACTACTATATGTATAAAGCTTATTGTTTAAAAAATTTTATTATCAATTTAAATATAATATTAATAATTCATAGAGACCGTTAATTGTTCAGAATTATTTGGAGAAAATTTGAATCATATTTTGAACATCAAAACAATTTTTTTATAGTTTATAGTGCGTTAAACTTTTGAAACATTTCTTTTATTAGGCTATCTAGTCCTTCAAGACTCACCATCTTTTTAATACAAATTATTGCACTTACCAATTTATTTACTGTTTCAAAATAAAATTATATTAAAATTAAAACATTAATTTAATTTTAAAAAAATATATTTGTCACGTCTATCTCGGTGTTATATACCTGGCAGGGCGCTTGCAATTTCTTCATGTTATATGTTGCTACATGTATAGCTTATCGTTTAAATATTTTTATTATCGGTTAAAATATTAATATTATAATTTTATAAAGACAGTTATTTGCTCAGAATTTTTAGCATCCAAAAAAAAAAATATAATTGATTGAACAAAAAAATTTCAAAATATTATTTTTATTAAGCTATCTAATTCTTTTAGGCTTACAGCGTTTTAATTTAAAAAATTGCATAAACTTTAGCAAAAAACCTTTTATAACTATTGGGACACAAAATTGTGAAACCTATAATACTATGTAAACGACTTTTCCGAATATTATTACGAATTTAATGAAAATAATTATTTTTAGTTTAATTTTTGGCTCTAGCTCAAAAACTATAACTTTTAACAAAATTATTTATAAAAACTTCTATAACTTTTAACAAAATTATTTATAAAAACTTATTCATTTAAAATGGTAAAAGCCACAATTTTGTTTTCATACGTTTTTTGTTCTTTTATAGATTTTGACTTTTTCATTTTATTTTAATGTTTAAATATTTTTATTTTAATGTTTTTATTTTTTTCAAATTTTAACAACTTTATATTAAAAATAAATAAATAGACTTATTAACACCAAAAAAAAAAATATTTATATTCAAAATTGTTTTCATTTTTTTTTCACAGGAAGAAAAATTTTAGGCCAAAATCGCTTTTTATTTAATTATATCTCCTTTATTACTTATTTTATTAAAAATGTGTATATTACCTTTTTTATAGATCTTATTAAAAAGCAGATTTTGTTTTATATATTTTTGTGCCTTTTTTAGTTTTTAGTATATATAAGTTTTCATTTTAAATTTAAATGGTTAATATCTATTCTCTAAAACTAAAAGAGCTATAATAAATTTTAAGAAACAAAAATAACGTAGTTTTATTAAACCATTAATTCTAATTTTATACCGTTTTTTTGCAAAAATTAATTGTTTTTAAGTTATATTAAAAAACGAAAACATTTTTTACGATGCTTTTTAGGTAAAAAAATGCAATTCGAACCCGCTGAGCTGAGGCAGCAGTGCGGCTTTGAATTGACTATAATTCATAGTGATATAAAAAAATCTTTCATGCGCATCTCTTATTGGCCAGCTTTTTTGCGGTGGCCTCCCGGACTATAACAAAGTATTTTAAAGACGGCTCTACAATTGCAGTGCAAAAGAACACGAAAGTCGTGAAACGCGGGTGTAAATAGTTTTGCTTTTTGCATTTGCGCTTCGCGGCGTTTCCCATTGTAAACGGTTTTGCGTTTCCCAGCGTTTCCTATTCCATGTCGGTTTTTGGGGCTGCGACAAAAAAAAACAATTAATGTAACCGTGAACATTGTGACCAAAGTTCACAGCCGTAATTCGTGGGCGAGTGTAAAGCCGCTATAATGTGTGCCGCTATCAAAAACACTACTTTCTCTATCTCGTCGGACACTTTACTTTCTTACTTACCTCAAAAATAAAAATTGTAAGAGCCTTAATAATTGTTTATGTTATTCCTAACCTTAAAAATAATTGAATGTTCGCTAATATTAGTTGTTATAAGGGAAAAATTGACAGCGACTTTTTTTTAAATAAACTCTTTAAAAGGCTTCCCATAGAAGTTTTTAAAGAAATATGTTTTTAAAAGGTCTATTAAATATATTTATTAAAATTTAAAGTATATTTGTTAAAATTACAATATATGTTAACATTATCAATAGGAGTAGCAATAGTCTTTTTCTAATTTTGGCATTCAAAGTGACACTTTTCAAAACTTATTGACGTTGTCAAATACCTAAGTTTTCATAACAAGTCACGCAAACTAAAATTTTTCGCAACTGGTGATGAGAAGTAAGATATATGACAGCGTCAATGAGTTTTAAGAAGTGTCCTTTTAAGTATCAAAATTAGAAAAAATTAAAAAGAATCATATTGCATTCAAAATTAGAAAAAATATTGTGTAAAACGCGTTGAGAAACACTATTTTTCCTAACTCACATTCTGCAAATCCATTCGAAAAATAGTGCTTTTTTCAACTGGTTGCACAAATAATTATGACACACAGCGCTTTTATTAGAATGTGAAATATCACCAAACTTACAAATCTTTCAAATGCAAAATAAACCGTAATAATAATGTATGTATAATTCCTTTGTATTTATATGAAAAATGTCTTTGGTAATAACTTTATTTATAAAAAAACAATATATTTTTTAGAAAAGCAAGAAAAAACTGGTCAAATTTAAGCGATCATGTTTTTGCGGATACTGTATTTTTTTAGTTTTCAATTCGTTTATTATTAGAAAATTCTGTACAACGCGACGTTTCACTTCCTTGACGTCTACACGAATTGGAATAAACGCTTTAATTCTCAGTAATAATGGGGCTCAGTCAGGCTAACTCGAGTACTAACTCAAATATCTACCAAGTACTTACATACTCAAATAGCAAAGATAGAGTATTTAGATACACGAGTAATCCAATGGAGAAGTCGAGTACTTTAGGTATTTGAATACAAAAAAGTATGTCAAATGGTCGTGTTGAGACACTTTTTTATACTTTATACTTATATTTTCTGGTTGTCCAAGTTTTTAGGAGTATTTACATTTTTGTATTGATTTTATAAAAATAAGAACGTATTATTTTTCTAATTTGTTAAAGGTTAATTTTTATGTTTTAATAAGTTTTAAATATTTCGTGACTTTATTGAAAATTGAAACTTGTCTAATCAAGTTTATTTAAGTAATCTAATCTTAAATAGTTATAAAATTTATTCTTGTTTATTAAAAAATTTTTTTTTCTTACTGCAAATTTTACGTTTCTATGTATTCATAGTTCTTACTTAGAACAACTAAATACATGTAAAAAATTATAATTTAAGACTGAAATTGCTGATTATGGCTAAAAGTTTAAAGTTTGGAAATAAATTACCGACTACATATACCGGGTGTTTCAAATTCGACTCTCCCCATTGGGATCTCGGAAACTATAGGAGATACGAAGATGGTTAAATTGGGGCAAAGTTGGGCATTTATGTGACCAACAATATACCGTTTAGAAAGTTTGAAAATTCCGAGTAATTCCGGAGATATCCGGAAAAAAAAACGAAATTTTGGAAAATCGTTTTATTTTTTCCTGGGTTTCTTTTTCAACGAATTCCAAAATAAATAATACATTTGCATTGTCACTTTTTCCGCTCTATCGAATGGTGTTCATAGTTTTGCAACTCGACGTTTCGTTTTTCCGTAACCATCATCAACTTTTTCTTATGGACGCCATATGGGAATTCCACAAATTTGAATGTCCTTTTTATCACATTTTCAACGATGTATCATAAGTTACCCTTGTTCCGGAAAATCCGAAAAATTAACTAGAATATTTTTATAACGTAGTTGGCTTTGATTTCTCAAATCGGTGACGTGTAAATGACATTCTGTGTTTACTGTCAGTTGTGGTGTCGTTAAAATGGAATTCACCAATGAAGAAAAACGAGATATGGTAAAACTTTATTACAAGAATGATAGGAACAGTGTGAAAACATCGGAAGTGTATCTTAACTCGTATCCCGAGAACGACAACCTCATCGAACTTTATTCAAATTATTGGATAGAAACTTCGCTGAGTATGGTTCGTTTGAAAGCCTCTAGACAACAAAATGACAACCGAATGGTTTAAATAACAGAAAATTACTAAAAACTAGAACTAAAAAATTATAACAAATGTTCAAAAAGTAACTTATTCGTAAATTCGAACTAAGTCGTAAAGTCGACGCATGCCCGGTATGTATTTGAAAATTGCCGCGTTTGTCAACATTTTTTCCGAATAGATAATCGATTAGGTACTTTGCGCCCTAAAACGAATGTTAACATTAATTATACCTCATTTACGATGTTTTCTTTACTTTCCTCATCCATTCTGTCCCCATATTTTTGTCTGGGCTTTTCAAACGAACCATACTCAGCGAGGTTTCTATCCAATAATTTGAATAAAGTTCGATGAGGTTGTCGTCTCTTGGGATACGAGTTAAGATACACTTCCGATGTTTTCACACTGTTCCTATCATTCTTGTAATAAAGTTTTACCATATCAAGTTTTTCTTCATTGGTGAATTCCATTTTTAACGACACCACAACTGACAGTAAACACAGAATGTCATTTACACGTCACCGATTTGAAATCAAACCAACTACGTTATAAAATATTCTAGTTAATTTTTCGGATTTTCCAGACAACAAGGTAGAATTATGATACATCGTTGAAAATGTGATAAAAGGACCATTCAAATTTGTGGAATTCCCATATGGCGTCCATAAGAAAAAAGTTGATGATGGTTACGCAAAAACGAAACGTCGAGTTGCAAAACTATGAACGCCATTCGATAGAGCGGAAAAAGTGACAATGCAAATGTATTATTTATTTTCGAATTCGTTGAAAAAGAAACCCAGGAAAAAATAAAACCATTTTCCAAAATTTCGTTTTTTTCCGGATATCTCCGGAATTACTCGGAATTTTCAAACTTTCTTAACGGTATATTGTTGGTCACATAAATGCCCAACTTTGCCCCAATTTAACCATCTTCCTATCTCTAATAGTTTCCGAGATCCCAATGGTGAGAGTCGAATTTGAAACACCCGGTATAGGGTGTCCGGAAAAACGTGGAAAACCTTCCGGATATAAAGAAACACTTGAAAAAAATACCACAAGTTTATGTAAACTTTTTTCGTACAGGCTCATTTTCGAAGATATTGGCTCCCAAAGAGCTCCAATGGCATCAAGTTTTTTAGACATAATTATTGAATCACCAAGTATATTTTAATTTTATTTTAATAGGTTGTAATATCAAGGGAGACTCTTTAATAACTATTAAAGGAAGTGTTGTTAATTACTCATAGCCGCAGGGACGGACTAGCTATGACACTCATGATCCTTTTTTTACTCCTTAAATTGATAAGAACTTTGAACAGAGTTTTTTAAAAATTTTAACTCTCAACTAAAAATTAGGTACTCTTCATTTATGTCACTTATCCTTACCGTTTTCAAAAAAACGTCACTTTTTACTTTTAACTTTTAGTTCTGTGGGGTTGAGTATGAAAAAGGGAAATTTTTCCATTTCGTCGAGCTCGTGAGTGTATCAGACTTTACGGAGCCAATGTTAAACCTTCTTACGAGGTTATTAACCAAAGTTTAACTTTTTATTAAAATTATTATGTTGGTGACAAGAGCTTATCTTTTTTTTTTAAATTCAACCCGACAGAGCTTAGGGGACCAACAGTGTAAATTAGGTGACGTTTTTTAAAATCAGGATTAGCGATATGAATAAAAAGAACTTAATTTATAGTAAATAGTTAAAGGTTTGTAAAAAACGTTGTCCAAAGTTCTACAGGGCGTAAAAAAGGAAGCTATAAATGTCACAGCTACTCCTTTCCTGCAGCTGTAAGGAATCCATAACACTTTCTTGAAGAGTCTTACTTAGAATTACATCTCAATAAAACAAAATAAGAATATATCTGGTAGCTTAATAATTATGTCCTACAATTCCATTGAATAATATAAATTGAAGAAAACACCAAGTATTATGTTTCACTGTATATTCAGAATATCTCTGACACATGTGTTTCGACCTTGCGGTCATTATCAAAGAGTTTTACAAGTAAACTAAACTAAAATTATGACAGTGCCCTATTAAATAATTTTAAGGGTTCAGGTAGGTATGTTGTTTAAAGATCCTTCTAATGGCCTAAATTTGAAATTAATTTAATTGCTTTATCTAAGAGTGGGTTTTTTCCATAGTCTGTCTAAGTATTAGTAATGTTTTTATTTTTATGTACAGCTTTTTTAATTTCTAAAATTTCTAAATAATCGAGTTTTTTGTTTTTTGTGCCATTATGTAGTAACTTACAATTATTTTCATTAAAATGGTGATTTGAGTTTATATAATGTTCTGCGAAGCCGGTTTTAGGTTGGTTGAATAAAATTGAAGTTTTATGCTCTTTAAGTCTATGTTTTAAACAACGTCCTGTCTGCCCTATATAAATTGCGTTACAATCAGAACAACCTAACTCATAAACACCTGATTTATCACATAATTTGCGTTTCTCTTTATTATTTACTAAAATATTTCCCAGATTATTTTTATTAGTTTCTATAATGTTGACGTCCATTTTTTGTAATTGGTTAGCTACTTTTGTGCTTAATCCTTTCACACGATTTATGGAAAACCATTTGCGGTTGGTAGTGTTTTTGATATCATTATGGAAAAATTTTAAAAATTGTTTTTGTCTCTTTTATGTATGAGTTTATCTATTATTTGTGGTTTATAGCATTATTGATAGCTATTGTTTTTATAATAGAAGTTCCTTATTGTAATTTATTTCACTTAAAGGGATATTTAAAAGTCTGTGGGTTAAGCTATGATATACTGACATTTTTATTTTCCATGATTGGTTAGAGTCTGCAGGTATAATTGTATCGGTGTATGTTGGTTTTCTATAAATACTATATTCTAGTGTGTTACCATTAATTTTTATAGTTAAATCTAAAAAATTAAGTGTTTTATTTGTTTCTGTTTCATGTGTAAATTGAATATTTTTATTGATTGAATTTAAAAGTTCTAAAAAGTTGTTTAATAATCTATCAGTGCCTGTCCAAATACAAAAAATGTCGTCAACATAACGAACCCAAAAATGTACATATTTAGTTAGGTTGTCATTAAGTGAGAAAAGGATACTTTCGAAATTTGACATAAATATTTCTGCCAAAAGAGGACTCATAGGACTTCCCATCGGTAACCCGTTTGTTTGTTGGTAGATCTTATTGTTAAATTTAAAATAGTTTTGATCTATTATTGTATTTAATATTTGTAATAATGGACTTTTATGAATTGGATTTAAAGTACTTTTATCTACCATGTTCTTTAAATATGTACATTTTTGGGTTCGTTATGTTGACGACATTTTTTGTATTTGGACAGGCACTGATAGATTATTAAACAACTTTTTAGAACTTTTAAATTCAATCAATAAAAATATTCAATTTGCACATGAAACAGAAACAAATAAAACACTTAATTTTAGATTTAACTATAAAAATAATGGTAATACACTAGAATATAGTATTTATAGAAAACCAACATACACCGATACAATTATACCTGCAGACTCTAACCAATCATGGAAAATAAAAATGTCAGTATTTCATAGCTAACCCACAGACTTTTAAATATCCCTTTAAGTGAAATAAATTACAATAAGGAACTCTCTATTATAAAAACAATAGCTATCAATAATGGCTATAAACCACAAATAATAGATAAACTCATACATAAAAAGAGACAAAAACAATTTTTAAAATTTTTCCATAATGATATCAAAAACACTACCAACCGCAAATGGTTTTCCATAAATCGTGTGAAAGGATTAAGCACAAAAGTAGCTAACCAATTACAAAAAATGGACGTCAACATTATAGAAACTAATAAAAATAATCTGGGAAATATTTTAGTAAATAATAAAGAGAAACGCAAATTATGTGATAAATCAGGTGTTTATGAGTTAGGTTGTTCTGATTGTAACGCAATTTATATAGGGCAGACAGGACGTTGTTTAAAACATAGACTTAAAGAGCATAAAACTTCAATTTTATTCAACCAACCTAAAACCGGCTTCGCAGAACATTGTATAAACTCAAATCACCATTTTAATGAAAATAATTGTAAGTTACTACATAATGGCACAAAAACAAAAACTCGATTATTTAGAAATTTTAGAAATTAAAAAAGCTGTACATAAAATAAAAACATTACTAATACTCAGACAGACTATGGAAAAACCCACTCTTAGATAAAGCAAATAAATTAAATTCAAATTTAGGCCATTAGAAGGATCTTTAAACAACATACCTACCTGAACCCTTAAAATTATTTAATAGGGCACTGTCATAATTTTAGTTTAGTTTACTTGTAAAACTCTTTGATAATGACCGCAAGGTCGAAACACATGTGTCAGAGATATTCTGAATATACAGTGAAACATAATACTTGGTGTTTTCTTCAATTTTTATTATTTATAATGTTTCACCTAGTGCCAACTGCGAATTCTATAAATCATAATTCCATTGAAGCTCTTTGGGATCTATGATCTTCAGAAACGAGGCCGACACTGGAAAAGTTTATATAAAAAAGAATGCTACATATCTAGAAGATTTTCCACATTTTCGCTGTATAGACCCATTATGTTAATATTAATTTCTCTGTTTTATATCCACAAATAAATATTATAGCAGGAATAAATACTACTCTTACCAAATAAGTATCATGGCTTAAATTTAAACTGTATTCGAGTTTAATTAAGTATTCAAATACTAATATTATTATTCGAATATGAATGTACTGTTTCGAAAAATTTTTTTGACGGATACTAAAATATTTGAATATCATAAATACCGGACACGACCCATCACTAGACCTTTGTTTGCCTTCTAATAGTATGGCGCTTGGGCATATTATATCTTGGTTGTAACTGGTTGGTTTCTACAATTAAATTGTTTAAAAAGCTCTTCTAAAGTTTTGTGCTTTTATTTTGCTTTTTAATTACTAATGAGACCTGTCGGGTTATAAACGCATCCATAGTACAGTTGTGTTATTACCTAGAGGAAATAAATTTTCTTTATTTTAATGTTTAAAGTAAGATAAACACGCCTTTATTAATAATTCAAATAATGTTTATAATTGAAAGCAAGCACCCTCAAGTATAAGTACAAATTTACCCCTTAACGTAATATTAGTGGATCAATATTTCATTATTTATGGCTCTGGTGTATTTTGAGGTGTTATAGTAATTTAAGATGCTTTTGTATAATACCTACGTGTTGCATCTTAGAATAATGTTTTAATTGGTTTTTATTTTATAAATATTTATTATTTTTAAAATTAACAAAAAAATAGCATTTTGCTGTTGCCTTATAAATATAGTTATTTTTGTAAGGAGTCCTAAAAATCAAGTTATTGGAAACGAATCATTGCTAAATAACAGATGAGTCCCAAAAAACTGATTTAGCTACGTGTTACAAACAACATTTGTTTGTTTATGTTCCAAAGATCATTTAAACTTTTTATTAGGTATGGCTACTTGTTTGACAACGACAGTCAATTTTTGAAAAATAGCAAAATTAAAAAATTAAATGTTTAATTGTTGTATTGTCATGACGACATATTTGGACTCCGTAAAATAGCCATTTTTTAAAGCAAATATAATAAAAAAAAGATTTTATCTACAAACGTCAGTAAAAGTTTAATTTTTAATGCATGCTGTTAATGTCTAAAATGTCATTTTATGGCAATGTTTTTAAAATAATTACTTTTAGCACTTGTGCTAAAAGTGATTTACTTTTAACACGGATAAGAAATCACAGAAACGTAATACTTGAATCAAATAAACTATTTATTCAATTAAAAGTACAATTACTATAAATACAATAAGAATAAGAAACTTCATGGCCAATCTCATTGGTGGTTGTTACACAATTTACTTTGGTAAGATATGTACCCGGGCAGGAGGCAATGTCATCCTCCAAAGTTTTGGACAAAATTTGATCAGCAATTTTCTTTTTCTCTTGTAGCGAGTCTTCTACATAACCCTCTAGGTCATCCACCGTGTCTCTTAATTGTAGTAAGATTAGCATCAGAGTCCGCCAACAAACTAACGAAAAATGAAAAATCCAAAAATATCAATTTTTGGATTTTTCAAATATTACTTAAAAAAAAATTATAATCGAAAAATGGACATTTTTGATTTTTTTTAAATATTTTTTTTGATAAACTTTAGGAATAAAAATATTTGCAAACTCAAAAAAAAAATTAATCATGTTAATTATTAATAAAAAATAATTTTAGGGTTTAGACTTGCACTGTACATAAAGCTGATATTTTATATCTATAGGATCCCACAGACTACCGTTCTTTTTAACCTTCTTAATCGTCGATTAAGACTGCTCTGACGGACGATCAAAACTTTTATTTCCCTACACTTAATTTAATTTTTAACCGTCTTAGTCGCCAAAAGCTGCAGTCGTTTATCAAAAGCGTAAACGAAGCATGTTTATTTGTTACCATAATGACGATTAAAAACATTCTGCACCACACACTTCGTTTTTAATTGAAGATGGACGAATCGACCATTAAGATTTTATGCGCGGCTAAAAATTTTCCGATGGTCCTATGTTCTGTTTTCGTTCAAAAATTGGCAATGCTATTCAAAGCTTTTCATCACCACAATTAAAACTTCTTTTAAAGAAGGACGTCTATGGGGGTCTAAAGGGTCAAAATATGATATCTTCAACAACTTTGGCATCGTCTTTCTGCAGCCATTCAAGCTTTGTACCTCCTGTTAACATTACTGATGGTAAACAAGAAATAACATTTTCTAGCAGTGAAACTTCAAATCACCAGGGCGGCCTCTTAAATATTTTGATTAAAGCCTACAATAAGTCAAAGTCAACCATTAATTTTAACCATTATATATATATATTATAAATTGTTTCATTTTTTTTTAATTTTTTTTTGTTAAATCTATATAAATTTTTTTTAATTAAGGTATTACATAAATAGTTTACTTTATTAAATGAGAGAAAGAAAAATGAGAGAAGAACTGGAAAAGTAAGTGGGGGAAATGGTTAGGGAAAATGGGTGAGGAAAATGAAAAAGAAAAGTAGACGTAAGTAATTGCGACACTTTTAAGCCTTCATTAGAGTTAATAATGTCAATATTACATGTTAGTCCAGTAAATGAATGGACAAAGCTGTAAATAAATCTGTACAATTTTCCCTTGTGGCGCAATTCTTAGGTCTTCGGCGATGCTTCTAAGCGCAAAAAAAAGATCAACATTAACAGGTGGGAAAGGGCTTAAAATGACCCCCTAATGCCCTAAAAATGAAGGTCGCCTTGTAATCTACAAAAATGGTTTTCATATTTTTTTTCGAAAAATCGATAGTTTTCGAGATAACGGGACCAAAAAGTCCTCTCATTTCAGCTGCTACTTTACCGCTAGAATGCCGCTATCTTCATGGATTCACTTATAAACGGGCGGACGAATTATTTCATTACTTGGGCAATAATGTACATTTTTTATTCATTCAAAGTTCATCGGAGTGGGAAAACCCGTGCCTATCATTGCATGTGAGTTTAGGTCCATTCTGATTTTTCTAGAATACTAAAAAAGCAGTTAAAGTTTTTTTTCACAATATTTTGAGAGTATCTCATTAATTTATTGAGATTTTTAAATATAGTGATTTTTTATTACCATTTCTTTTTTATAATGAGACCTTAACCAGTGTTCAATGATCCCAGAAAATTTCCTTTACCATCTTTCTAGTTTTTTGATATAGAATTGTTTAGCGTATCTGCGTTTTTTAGTTAGAAACTAGTACTACCACATCTATCCAGTGTGGAATATTATGGATTTTTCGACGGCCATATTGGTGTTGCGAAAAAATAATAGGGACCATTTTCGTAGATTATGAGGAAATCTTCATTTTTTGTCTAAAAAAAATTCCCTAATTCGCATATTTTGGCATATATTCACGGGAAACTCATTTTGGGACTTTGGGGAGCCATTTTTAGGGGGTTCCCACGTCGGAATCACGATAAACTTTTTCTCGCTCGAAAGCATTCGCAAAGACCTAAAATTGCGCCACAAATGAAAACAATACAGATTTATTTACAGCTTTGGGTACTTACAGGTCTTCAGTTACTGGACTGTGTATGGTTGTAATCAAAGAATATTTTTAAAACTGTTTATTGCCATCTTGAGAAATATTTATTATTTTTAAATACATTTTAGAAAAAACCAATTTATTTTTTTTGTCGAATCAGTAAAACAGAGAATATTTAACAAATTGCAATTTTACGAAACACGTATTTTCCTTAAATTTAAGTTCAAAGAAAATTTCGCTTTAAAATGCAATTTTCTCCGGAAATTTAACTCAATTATACTTTTCTTATAGCATATTACAGTTTGAAAGATCCAGAAATAACGCGGCTAGAAATTTTGCCTTATTTATTCAAAAGAATAAGATAAACTTAAGTGGTGCAACGTGTCCAAATAAAAAAAAAAATATGGGATAACTGCGCTCTGCTATCTTTGGTATACCGGTCAATTAAGCGAAAGAAAATTAAATAATTTTTAACTTATACAGGGTGTGTGTAAACAAATGCAAAATATTTAAGGGGGTGATTTGTTAGACATACAAACAAACCAGAACTAACCAGAACCATAAGGGAGACATCACATTATATGTGTTGTATCAAAGTGATGTTTACCAATTACTGATCAGTAAGTAATCGTTTACCGATCAGTAATTCGTAAACATTAGAAATAGAAATTACCCTATTTAAAAATCAAATTTTATTTAATTTAATATTACAATTAGAACAGTTATATGCATTCTCCAGATCAGAATCGTCACTATCTTGCTGCATTATATCTCACACCAAGTCAAATTGAACGAGGTAAAGTTGACAAATCTGTGACAAATGTGAAACTAGTGACAAATAAAAAATATCTTGTCATAAAAATTCTATATACTAGCTAGGAATTTAATTAAGGTGTTTAAAAATGGCCAAAAATCTATTGTTGGGTATATTAAATTCCGAATTAACTCAATATTTTAAGAATGCAAAAAATAACGTAAGCATTACAGTCAGTAAGTTCTTACTGGTTTTGGTTGTTTTCGAGATCTCATCTGCGTTTCGGTCTCCAAACAGATCCTTAACCAGTAAGGAATACTTGCTGACTTTAATACTAAATATTTTTTAAAATAATTTTTAATTTTCTTAAAAACACTTGTAGCACCCAAATATATACCAGCTTCTATTTGCCTTAAGAAGAACATTTTGACAAAAAAATAATTTAAAAATTACTGGAAAAAAATATTTTTTTGGGTTTTTTCTTACCTTGCTTTTCTAAATGTGTTAGCCAGTTAAAGTTTTTTTACTCAACTTATTCTTATGCATATGTTTTAGATGACTTTAATTGACTCAAATTAAGGATTCGCTTTTAAAAAAATAATTTTTCTCTGGGGGACGCCCAAAAAATGTACTTGTTTTCGCAAATTCCAAAATAAGAGTTTTGTTTTCCAAAGTGTTCTCCTTCAGACCAATATCATCTGGTATACATTTGGTGTGGCTCCCATGTCTCACTTCTCAGATAAAAAGTTTAAAAATCCTAGATTCGCCACTGGGTATAAATGTCTTGTCCGCGCTCAATTAATTGGTTCTTTTTGGGAAATTTTACAATCTGTAAGGATTAAACCGACCGCAGCGCACTATTGGTAAATACCCAAATATATCAATACTTTCATGGAAATGGGCAAACTCATAATTAGAATTCCAAATATGTGAAAAGAAAAACGTAAAAAATTGCAAACTAATGCGAATAAAATATGCAAACATGCATTTAAAAAAATATATGTGGTCTTAAATATTTTCTTTAATAAAAAAAAATATATTCAGTGGTGTAATATAGCGTTTGGAATATATAACACCAAAGTTATTTGACCCACATGCTACACCATTCCACTCATTTTTAAGTTCTTACACAGAAAAAAACATATTTTCAAATAGAGTATTTAGATATTTTTGTTTATATTTATTTAAATTGAGATTACCGATTCTTATTTGAAGAAAGCCACCTTAAAAGAAATATTTCAAAATGATTAATAAAATTATTTCATATCCTCAGAATATATTTTCACTTTAAAAATACAGTCTAAAGCTAAGACTTTCATGATTTTGGTTTGAACTTCTTTGTTCTTCAGTTTAAAATAACATAATTTTACTTTGAATTTCAGTTACTTTTAAAATAAAAACTGGTCATTTACAATTAAAATGACATATCATTAAAAGAACGCGTATGTTTAATTGAAACATATGGATTGCTCAATTTGAGAATATATTTGCAATATAATCTAAATATAAAATTTTTGTAATTCGGAAATTTTCATTTCTAGAAAGTCCACCTACGATGTACCCCGATTGGCACCGGAAACTGGCGGTGCTTGGTTTGCTCGGTCATTCTTGTGATTATAGATCAAGGTGAAGGGTATAGCGAAATTTAATCGGACTGTTCTAGTATCGTTGCACGTGTTTTTGTTTTGGGTATTTGTACGATTAAATAATGGGAGTTGAAGGCATTTTACAACAGTGGGGATGTGATAGTGTTATCCAAGCCTAGGTAAGTATTTACACCACTGTTTTATAAAACTGTTGTCCAAAAAACCAAGGGTCGATAGATCTCAATTGTCACCAAAACAGGCATTGTTATTTAAATAAACTTACCTATAGGAGCATACGCTTTTGTTTCGTAACTAAACATGTTTATATAAAATGTTAGATATTAACTGATTAAAAAAACTACTAAGTACATTGTATAAACCATTAATATTGTTTCAGGCTACAGAATATGAGTACAGAGTGTGATAAAATTTAGTATACCTAACAAACAATATATATGTACATATACCTACCTACATGTCTAATAAATTGTATATTTTTAGGCATTATTTTTAAAATAAAAATTTCTTATTTAACTATTCAAAAAATCTTAAATGGCATTGAAAGGCATTGGCGCGCGTTACATTTTTAAAACTTGCCAGGTAGGAATATGGGTAAATGAAATTGACTAAAGCTATTCTAAGCAAACTGCTTTTAGTTAAGTATATTATTTTAAAACTTTGACTCTCTGTAGCCTATAGGTACCCCAAACTGCACCTGTTTGAAAAAATTCTTACAAATAAAATTTATAATAATAATACATATTATGTATCTTGCTTTCTATATATTGTATAAGCCTGAGTATCTTTACCTTTTTAGTTAAATGTTTAGGAGTACCTAGTAAAACCTAGTATACGATTTGAGAAACAGTTTTTGAATTAATTATATTTAAAACACTTTGTACTTGTAGTTTGTCGCCCCTGTATGTATAGGAGTTAATTTACTTTTAAATTAAATTTTAACATGCATTTTATTTATATTTTATTTTTATTTATCTGTATGTTGGTATAGAAATCTGATATACCCACCTATTTACTTATTACAGAAAAATGTGTTGCTTAATATTTTAATTTTAGCATTTCGTATGTTTATTTTATTTTTTTAGAAAATGTCAGAGGAAGACCAGTTGCCAGAGTTGTCCGAAGGCCTTCTTAAAAACTAATCCCGTTGGTTGGGCCTCGAATGACTGTTCAAAGAAAAATAGCTGAACTGATTTTATTTCGTTACGAAGTTGAGAACAAGACTGTTTCTTTTTCCAAGAAAGTAGAACTTAAAGTTAATTCTTCTATAATGAAAATTATATTTTGTTATTTAACAGATTTTTAAAAAGCTTCAGCAAGATATTTTTTAATAAACGTTAAGATTTTTTACCTGTTGTTTTTTTGTAGTTGTCAGCTAAACCTGTTATAATTATAATGGACGTTTTTAACACAGCGAAAAAACTTTAAAAAAATTGTATACCTATATTAATGTTAGCTAAACGTAATAATGGATTTTTATCATTTTTAAAAAAGTAACCGTATATTTTTCGTATTTCCAATTTTAATGAAAGTAACGTTGTTTAGGTCAACAGTGTCAAGGTCATATACAACATTATTTGACTAAAATTGACTGAATACGGAAAAAAATCCGGTCACGTTAAAAAAGAATGTGTTCAGTTATTGGTGCAGCAGCTTCTCTTTAAATGTATTATACAGGGTGTAACAAATTCGAGTGTATGCATGGAGATCTTAAAAACCGTAAGAGATACGAGGTTGGTTAAATTAAGGTAAAGTTGCGCATTTACTTGCCCTACAAAATGCCGTTTAAAATGTGTAATTTTCCTGAATAGTTCCAGAGATATACGAAAAAAATAAAATTTTCAAAAATTGATCTGTTTTTCTAACCTTATTTATTAACCGATTTTAAAATTAATAACACATTTACATAGCCACTTTATTTCCGCTAAATATTAGTGTTTTTGGATTTGCCATTCAACGTTTAATTTTATGACGACCATCATTAACTTTATTTTTTCTTGTGGACGCCATATTGCATTTTAGTTTTGAGTTTCTTATTGAATGACCTATTCAACGATGTATCACACTTGCATATCAGATTTGTGGTTCGGTACTTAGCTTAAGAAGTAATGAGAGTGAAAGAGATCTATGGCGTACACAGGAAAAAATAAAGTTGATGATGGTCGTCAGAAAACGAAAACGTTGAATGGCAAATCCAAAAACACTAATATTTAGCGGAAATAAAGTGGCTATGTGAATGTGTTATTAATTTTAAAATGGGTTAATAAATAGGGTTAGAAAAAAATAAAATACATTTTCAAAATTTTGGTTTTTCCCGTATATCTTTGGAACTATTCGAAATCTGACACATTTTAAACGGCTTTTTTGGGCAAGTAAATCGCAACTTTGCCTAATTTAACCGACTTCGTATTCCATGGTTTCCAAAATCCCCATGGACACACTCGAATTTGTTACACCCTGTACATATTTTAGTTCTAAAAATGTCGGCATATTAAACCGAACATGTTAAAATTATTAAATTGAATAGTTAATATTTTCATTTTAATATTACAATATCACTAAATAAAACAAAACCTACTTATACCAAAGATTTGCCATAATAAAACCAAAATTTAAATATTTAATTTGAGTATATCATATTCTTAGAAATACAAATTGTAGGCTCAGATTTAAAGTACGATATTTTATTTTAAATAGGGCGTAATTTTGCTTTGAGAAGTTGTGTTTTATTTTAAACATACTAACATTTCCGAATTAACTTTTCAGATTCGGTAGAATCTTCAATATAAAAAAATCATATATTTATTTCTAAAGAAACTTTCGACTTATGCTGAGCTACTGATATCTTCATTCTAAATCTTTATAGTAACAATTTGATTCAATTGCATGCATAAAAATAAATCTTTTATTTGTTACAAATAACGATGTCTATATTTAATTTAAATAAATTTAAATGAAGATTTTAAATTCTTAAATTAAAACAATAGAGGTCTTGGGGATATACAAAGCTAAGATAACCTTAAACTAATATTATTATGCTTAAATTTAGTATATTCTTTGTTCCGTGTATTTATTACTTCTGCAGCATTTTAAAATTAAATACGTTTCAAAGTTTTCAGACAAAACTTTATATTTTTTATCGGTGTATAAATATGTAAAAAAGACCATTTACACTGGCAAAATGTCATATCAATGCCATTTATACTGGCAAAACTTTTACCTGCACTTACCTGGACAAAATAACATGAAGGTTTTTTAAGTTAAAGAAAAAAATATAATGTTAGTATAACAATAAACAATGTTTCACTGGTTTTTGGGCTGTAAAGCCGGCGTCGATTGTCGGGTTGACTTGACGTTTCGCCACCTCACACTAACCACAACTACTCAGTAGTTCGCGTACTGTCAACCAGGAAGCAACTTCTGAAGATGCCAACCACTCGTGTTGGCGAAACGTCAAGTCAACCCGACAATCGACGCCGGCCTAACAGCCCAAAAACCAGTAAAACAATAAAACTGTGTTTTCAGCTAAAATTTGGCTCCTTTTCTCGTAAAATAGTCTTGATTTTAATGTCATTTATGAAATTGCCAAGCAACAAACTTTCATACAGTCAAAATAGTATGCCGACATTTTTTTTCTCTTATGATATTTTATACGAAAATAACTGATCTACGTCAAGTGAAGTGATAGGGGTATTTTTAAAGTTTATAATTAGGATCCAGGTAAAATTTTGTAACTCTTTTTCCTTTAAGGATTTTGTCAACATTCTGTTAAATTAAAAATCCAGAATTACTTAGTACTACTTACTACTTACTTACTAAGCTTATTTTTTTAACTATTAAAAAAATCAATAAAAGTGTGCAAAATAAGGTGGTAAAACAAAGAAATGGCTTAACTGGCGCTCAAAGTTTATCGTAAATTAGCTTAAATTTAACCGTATCTCTATCTTATAGGTATTCGAAAATCCCATAAGCATATATCTAATGTAGTATATAGCCATTTGATTGCAGCCTGCATAGCTTGTAATTTATATCTCTAATTTAGGATGACAATAATGTGAAACTAATTTAATATAAACAGTTAATAAAATAATCAACATGATACCTTTCTGTCAAAATTTATGACGTAATATCATAAATGACAAAACTTAAATTTTTGTACCAAAATTATAACAATTTTAATTTTTAATAATATGTCATTTTAAGTTCGTTTTTTAAAAATAATTAATTTTATCTTGAAAACGGTGCTAGACCTGCCACCAAAATTAAGTTAAGTATTTTAATTTTTTGGGAGTTTTGCTTTATTTTGATTCAAGTGATCTGCCAGTCCTTAGTCAATAGGGCTGAACAGACTCAGTCCACTATGACACGACAAAACGTTAGAAAAATGTTCATCGAATCACGGAAAATAATGTTCCAACAATTTTCCCATTAAAGGGTCGACATTCTCTCCTGCGTTAGAAAACTACGTGCTGAATATTGAAGCGTCTGAATGCCGTATCATTTCCATGACAACAATGATAACCTATGGTTAATAGATTTTCCCTACCCTTTTTTTGACACGATGGTACATAAACATGGCTATATATATTTATAATAAAACAACTATGATGTTAATTAAAGAAAATTTAAAAGTTCGGTTAACTAAATTAAAATTTAAACTAAATATTTTGTTGATGGCACAAAGGACCTCAGTCGAGTCAAAGACGGAGGACAAAAGCCTACTAAACCTAAGTAAAAATTAAATATTAAGAAATTATGTTATCAACCCAGGGGCGACCCGATTTTCAAATCAAACTTTATTCGTTTTTTTTTAAGCAAAAACTTTTATTAAATACTAACAAAGTATTTTTTGGATAGTCGCGAAATATTGCTGCAGCAAATTTCAATTCAACAGGATGCACAAACTCATGCACTTGATTTTTTATTATTCTTCTTACTTTATTATTCTTCTTAAAAAAAACCTTTTTTAAAGCTACTGTACTCATGGAAAATTTCCTGGAAAACCTTTTAATTTGTATGATATAAATACCACAATAAAAGATTTGCTTATACTTTATACATAAAGAGAAGTCGATTCGAGTCAGCCTGCAGGATTTTATGTAGTCATTGTAAAACGAGAATCTCTGGAGAGAACTTCAACTCAAACCTATTTTTCTAAAAGCACAATACGTTATATCAAATAATTCCTGAAAGGCTTATAAATCGATTTCGAGGTGGTATTGGGATTGCCGATAAATTTATAAATAAAGAGAATAATAAATTGATATCGTGACTGGATAATTGAATATTTTTTTGTTAAGGTTTAATTCAAAATAAATTCTTGTTAAGGTAATATTACTATAATAGAGCAAAAGGCCGTGACCGCCAAGCTTACGTTACACTATAAAAGGCTAAAGTTTCTATACGCAATGGCCCCAACAGGGGTAGTAACGACTGGCTACCAAGAACTGCGGATAATAGTGGCTTTGGCTGGTATTTCTTAAAAGTGTTTCATCTGTAAAATTTTTTAATTTTCAGGGTAAAAAAAATAAATTTCGTATGTTGGTATTCAACATAAATATGCATTCAGTGCTATGATGTAACAGTCGGGTTATATAACCCCAGAGTTATATAACTCCACAAGATTTTGTTATTGCCACTATGGAGTAAGAAAAAATAATTCAAGAAATAAGAAGTTTTTGGTTAATAAATCATCAGCAAAATATTCTTTATTAATTTACATTATCTTTAAAACACATTACCTTACATAACTTGCATAGAAACACCGATTTTTTGCCTTTTCTTTTTGTAAATAAACTTGACAGTTCATAAAATCAATCATGACAATCACTCAAAATTCGACTAGATTGCCATGGGATAACCCGTTATTAATTTTTTTCCAATGTTTAACTCTAAAGAATAACCTGGCCCCTCGAGATGCGGGTTAAATAACCCCGCTGGTTGTTAATGCTGTCGTATAAGTATCGATATCTAGTCCGGATCGTAATTTAAAAAATCGATAAAGTTAAATATCGTAATAAAAAAACTTCGTGTTTAAATTACCGCCTAAATTTTAAAGTGGATTTCAGATGGTATTGCGAAAGACTTATAAAAATAACTAAATTATTATTACTATTAATCCTGACCAAAGGAAGTCATAACTTACATTTATTTAGTAATTTTAAATCACTTAAATTATTTAACACAAAAATTAAAAGTAATTTTCTTTAAGCACATACCTATAGAGGCAGCCTTACTGCTTAGCATTGCGATCAAGCGTGTGAAAGAAAAAATAATATATCCCTTCCCGTCCACCAATCAGCACGCTGGGAGAAAGGGAAAGGAACTAAACTTGTTCTTCTCTATCTTTCTCCCAATCACGCTGTTTGCACGGCCGAACGGCAAGGCTTCCTCTAGGTACGTCCAATTTATTTGATACTAAGCTTTCAGATTACACCTACTAACGTTAGCATTGCCGCTTGACTATGCAAATAAGCGTACCAGATAAAAATAAAATAACGGTATAACCTTTCTCTCTCGCTTCGCGTGCTAATATTTGTCGACTGCTTCTCCAATATTCAAAAGTTTCCGTCAACCACGCGAAGCGAAAGAAAAAGATTGTACCCTTATCTACTTTCTCGCACGGCCTAGAAGGTATATGCTTACAGATTCTGGGCTTACAGCTGAGTATCTCCGAGCATATATCTACAAGAGGCAGCCTTGCCGCTTGGTCATGCAAACAAGCCTGCGAGTAAAAAAGAAAATAAGGATATAATCTTTCTCTCTCACTGCGCCGCCCCGCTAATATGGAAAAGTTTCTACCGACCAATATTAGCACGCGAAGCGAGAGAGAAAAGTTGTACCCCTATTCACTTTCTCGCACGCTTGTTCGCACGGCACAGCAGTAGTATATGCTTTAAGCATATAGAGAGATAACCTTTCCGCTTGGCCGTACAAACTATGGCCACCTATGGCCGTGCGAACAACCTTTCTCTCTTGCTCCATGTGCTGATTGGTCAGCGATAACTTTTTAATATAAGCGGGAACTCCAAACAATATTAGCTATAGAGAAATAATATACCCTTATATTTTTTTTCACTCGCACACGTGTTTGCAAGGAAAGACTAGGGGCAGACTTGCTACTTGGCCGTGCAAACAAGCGTGCGAGTGAAAAGGAAAATATGGGTATACCCGTTCTTCCGCTAATACTAAAAACTTAACGCCGAAAAATATCAACACGTAAAGCGACAGAGAAATATTTTCCTTTTGCATCGCACGCTTGTTTGCACGGCCAAGTAGCAAGTCTGCCCTTAGTAGGTATATGCTTTGAGCATATATCTACTCAAAGATACTGCGAACAACCTATTTTCTTTCTTAACGTGCTGATTGGTCAGCGAAAACTTTTTAATATTGGCGGGGCCGTCGAACAATCAGCACGCGAAGCTAGAGAGAAAGGTTATACCCTAACCACAACTAAGGTTCGAGCATATACCTACTGACCAATCAGCACGCAGAGTGGTGAATAAGCAGTCTGGAGCGCGAGAAAAAGGTTATAGACCTATTCTTTTTTCTGTCTGGCACGCTTGTTCGCACGACTGAGCGGCAAGGCTGCCTCTAGAAGGTATATGCTTGAAGATACTTAGCAAAAAATATCGATACCTATTTCTAAGATGGCAGGTCTGTTTGTTATTTAGTGATACCTTATACTTTTACTACAGCTCACGTAGTCCTAAAAATACACATAAGAGCGCTGACGTAAAACGTATATTCCGAAATGGCTTTCATAAATGACCGATTTCGACAACGTTAATCACAGATTGTGCTAGCTTCACAGTCGACAAAAAAGTTTTGCGTCAAAGTCAAACGTCAAATTTCTCTATTTTAACCTCCTTACTTTTTTAAAATTTTTCATAAAAACAGGTTTTAAAATAAAAAATCTGCAATTTTGTTTCTATAGTACTAGAAAATATCCACATGCCTAAAAAACTACGTATAGGTAAGTTAAACAAATTTATTTATTTAGCATTATTTTAAGCTTACATGTTTTTTATGGAATATTTCCTAACAAAGCTTTAAAAGTTATTACATTTTGGTTTTTAGATTGTTTAAGCAGCAAAAAATGGAAAAATGACCAATGTAATGTAATGATGGTAAATTACAGATATATCTATAAGAATGAAACTGGGTGCTTTACAACAAAAATATAAGCTGATAAAATATTTAGTTGGAATAATTTTCAAGTTATGCCAGGATCCTGACCTCTTGCAACAATTGACCCAATAGTAAATATGAAGGTACTATTGTATTTTTATTTTTAAAACTATGTAACAACTTGTCATTTACACTGTGTAGTTCAGGTTACAGTAACAAAATTTCCCACCATTTTTTCCTGCCAGGACAATTTTTATCATAAAAAATACTAGAAAATTAATTTGAAATGCACTATTTGTAGTGTTTTTAAAATGCTATATAAAATATTGTATTGAGGTTACAAGGTCATTTAATGAGGACTGGACAGAGCCATACTTGTAGCTTTTCTTATATTTACAAAAACAAATGTCAAAATAACCATCTCGTTTAAATCACATACAATTTAAAATATTTTTTTGTCACCTAAAATGAATATAAAATCCTTCTTATTAAAATCTATTGAAAAAAATTAGACACTTACAATATTTTTATTAAAATACCTAGAAAGCCACAAAAATGTTCTTGTTTAGTGCTCATTGAATAACTTACACCTACTACTTTGTTTTATAAATACAGATATACTTATTTGTTTTGTAGGACATTCTTGTTGAGTACAGCCTGGCAATTTTAAAGCAATAAGAGCCTGTTGGTAAGTTATAAAAATATTAACTTTAACTTTGTCTTACAAAACTGTTGGGTTGTAACTAAGTTTTATATTTTGCTAGCATATTTTAAAGAATTCTTTATAAAATGGGACCATTTCGGTATAAATATTACTTTGGCATGTACCAAAAAGGAGTTTTTAATACTGTTACATTTTCATAACAAATTAAATCTTTTAATATGTTCTTGTTGAGATTACTTACAATTTAACTACGTTTATAATAAATCTAACTGCTTGAATTATAAAAGACATTTAAAATACAGTACATTAGAAAACATATCATGATAATCATGAAAAAATATTTGTAATATATAATATTAAGCTAAAAGATTACATTGGATAAACAGGTTAAGCGCTATGTACATGTGTAACTAAAATGTCATCCACATTGGCCATGACACTGTTCCTTTTGTTCTTTTCAAATTTTACAAACCAAAGGAAATGTGTAGCCCTGCACTATAGTACAACTGTATATTGTAATAAAGTACCATTCCTAGGATGTTCGTACTATTATTCTTACTTTCAGAATTTAACAACACAAAAAAATAAATCAATAAAATAAAAACGAAAAAGGAAACAGAAAAAATATTGAATTGATGATAATATTTCATTTATGCAAAAGATAACAAAAAAGTAAATTAAAAAGAAAATCGTTTATCGTTATTCCTTAGTAATAGGGTTAATGACTTACTTTTTTACCGCAGATACATAGCGCTTTCTCTTCTTTTTTGTAACTAGCTGAAGTAATCCATAAAATCTACCCTATTTTAAAACTAAGATTTTCTAACTTATTTTTATTTTTAGTGAATAATGGCAATTGACATCCTGAAGGCGTAAGGACAAGGAACCAAATAATAACTAACCATTTCAGATGAACTTGTAATTTAAGTTTTTTTTGTATATGTATGTGTGTTTGGACCTTAAATTGAGTTAGGTTATATTTATAAACATTTTAAATTTCGTGCCAACTAGTAAGAACACTAACAAAGTCGATTCTGCAGATATTTCATGAGTTGCATCTTGCAACATGGTGGCATCGCAGCACGGTTTACTTAAGAACAAATATTTAGAAATTTACTAACAAGTTAAAACAGTGTATCTTAGTATTTTTTAAACTTTAGATTTGCCCATTTTACAACACTAAAATATGAACATTTCTACAGTCTACTTAAAGAACAAATCACATAACTGTGATCCAGTACATAGTTAGGTCACCATGTGTTAATTCCTTTATTTGTTATCTTTTTTACAAACATGTCATTAAACTTTAATTTAACTTGTTGCAACCTTATCAATTGACGCCCTACAAAAAATTCTTTGCAATAAAAAAACCCTATCGCCAAGCATAAACCAAAAAAAAGAAAAAAATCATGATCATGCAGGAATGTGAAGTTTATATTTTTGTGTAATTATTAACTAAAAGAACCACTAACAGAGACTTTTTATTGGACACTACATATTTATTTTTTTTTTTGGTTTAAGCTTGACGATAGAGTTTTTTTATTGCAAAATATATTTGTAAGGCGTAAACTAATAAAAATATTAGGATGACGACATATAAGGCGAAATTGTGTTAAGAAACGTAATTCTGTATCTTTAATAAAGTTGATATAATTTTTAAGATAAAATTCGTATACAAACTACATAACATTACAAAATTATCAGGAAATATGATGCTAATTAGAGGCAGGGCTTGAAAAAGTACGAAAAAATATTTTTGTGAAGACTCTTAATAAAAAAGTATCAGGGACGAAATAATATATTCAAAATGCCGCTTTTGTCGTTAAATCAGAAAGATACTAAATATCCGCAATCCCGTCATATCTACTGAAATGAACTTCTTAGGGTTTGCAGTTGCATTTTTATGGTATTATTTTATTATTGAACTCTTTGGATTTCTCATAGTTGTTTCAGGACCAGTGTTCATTTTCAAGATAAGGGTGTTTTCACATACTTCAGATACAACAAAATTTCCTTTTAACGTCCTAAAAATTATTTAATTATTAATATAGGTTTATAAGCTTGGCAGTTACTTTTGTACTCTTGTTTATTTTTTCTTTATTGTGCATTAAAAAAATTATTAAAATTACTGCACATCTATAATATTAAAATGTATTTAGAAAGAACATATTTTTTTTAAAAAGAAGTTTACCAAAAAAAAAAGAAAAATCTTTTATATACCATAAAGTTGTAAAAAAATCAATTTTAAAAATTGAATTCTTACAGTGAATACCTTTTGAGACTTAAACAATATATTAACGACAATTAAAAATTACTAGTCAGTCGGTTAAGTTAAGATATAAACTTTTAATGAAAATTATTCATATTTTTGCAAAACGTAAGTTAGTAATAATAATTTTAGTTTTTTAGTTTTTATTATTTACTATTAATGTACTCTAAAAATGATTTATTAAATACCTAAAAAGTAAGTATTTTTAAAATTTTCTGTGTGTTGTTTTTTGATTATAAATAGTTAAGCAAATTATAATGTAATATGCATCTTAGAGAAATAAACAACTTTTAAGCACAAGTTTTATACATATATTTTGCAAAAAAAACTCCCTACTTTAGTAAATACACAGATAAATATATTTAGGTTTAATTTACTTTTTAGCCAATATGACATTTCTTAAAAACAAAATTGCAATGATTGTAATATATTGTTCATTTTAAAAACATAAATATATTACTATTTTTAGGTAAGTAGTTGCCTATAATTCATGGAAGTATACTGTTAGGTGAAATTATTTTTATAAAAAAACTTAATTTAAAGTTTGTCTTTTCACTTTTTTTCTACTAGAAGGGAAAAGTAAATAATTAGTTTCAAATAGCATATTTTCCAAATACTTTTTATGATAAAATATATTTAACGTTTATTAAAGTTCAAAATGAAAATGACTGACATAGTAAAGAACAAAAGTATAGAGGTTTCTCTTGTCGAACACAATATAGTATGTGTGTATTATTTTGTGCATAAATGTGGCACTTAAACAATTATTTTCACTTAAACTAGATCATTGATAAGTTTAAGTAGCAGAATTACACTGTATTTTAAGTTCTATTTGTTATAAATGGTAACTTATGATGTAGAAAAATGCTTTTTGCAACCAGGTATCAGGTTAATGCCTAATGTACTACCAAATTAATTTAGTAATCTATAATATATAAATTTAATATTGGGGGAAAACAAATACGCAACTAATTTTGTAATTAAATTATTACTTAACGTAGCAAAATACGTCTTGGTAAAAAGATATCTTTTAAATGAAATATTGCTTATATATATATATATATATATATATATATATATATATATATATATATATATATATATATATATATATATATATATATATATAATATATATATTATATATATTATATATATATATATATATATATATATATATATATATATATTTATATATATATATAGGTAAATAAACATATTTTACTAACCAGAAATTAAGGGATACAAAGATCAACTATTCCAATAAATTTTACACACATTCATTGCAAATACATAAAAAACTTGTGTAAATGGCTTTCTTTGTTGCAACTTTAATTTAATTAGCCTCAAAGATAAATTTTTCTGTAGTGCTCTGGAAAATCTTCATCTTTGTTATTAAATAACTATGTGATAAATGTCATTGGCTAATTTATCTACTTAGTGGGTATTTCTTCTAGTGTTTTTCATTTTTTAGGGACTCCTAACAAACTAAAACATAAAAAAAGAGTTTTTATATGTTTTGATCAAAATTCTACTTTTTATGGGACTTACATCATATTTATTTTTTGGCCTTTATTAGTGGTTTATTTCTTCTGCTTCTACGACGACAAAAACACTTACACAGCACTAATAAATGGCAAAATGAGTTTCTTTTTGATTCCCAGAAGTAGAACGTATAGTTTTTCGAGGCCTTAGCAGCAATTTCTTATAATCTTTAGTACCAAAACGCGAGTTTATTTTACAATGCCAAAATAACGCCAAAATTTAAATAAGGTTAGATTGTCAACTTGACAATTTCAAGGTTTCTTTCGTTTGTCATTTAGTTCGAGGTTCGAGCAAATGGGATTTCCGAAATTTAGGATTTTATTTTGATTATCGCATCTTGTTTTTTTGATGGAAATTCCGAACGCATGAGAGTTATATAACCCGGGGGTTATTTAACTCTAACGTTACATCATAGCACTGATTGTTTGCTTATGCCCAGTATATAATTCCGGGTTAGGATGTTTAAGATAGGCCGCTATTTCTGATGGCATTCCGAAGGTATTTTTGCCGATACATTACTGTACACACTTCGTGTTTATAGTTTACAAAAATCGCCAATGTGGTGTTCTCGGCTTTCTTAAACTGGCATACTTTCTATATAGATTCCATAATTTTACATTTTCGACATCTCCAGAAATGACAAAGCTTCTAGAGCTGTGATTTTTTTGTTTCTTGGATGTGGATCAATACTAAATTTCCTTGGTCTTCAATATGGTCCAGACATATTTCTGTAAACTCCTCTCTACGACAAGCGCCCGCTAAGCCAAAAATCGTGGTCACTTTTTTATGTAAATAAGTATCATCTGGCGCTTCAAACATAAATTTCGATATTTCTTCTTTTAAAAAGACTTTAGCCTTTTTGGGTCTAAAACCAACGCTTTGTTTTTTAAGGTAGTAAATCCTTTTAAATAGTAAATATTGACTATAAGCTAATTTTTTATTAATAGATCTTACAAGTTGACCTCGGTTAGTTCTGTTTAGAACTAGAAATTTGGCCTCGAAAGTGCAAAAAGAGCCATCTTGGAACAATTTATACTTAGTGTACCATCAGAACTAAACGAAATTTGATAAAAAAAACATTTATCAGAAAATTATCGGCATACGCATAGGTCTGTCTGTACTTAATATGCTAAGTTTTTGAAATGACATTTATCACGTACATATCGATTAAATGGCATACTGAGTATAATTGTTCCAAGATAAGTATTTTTTTTGGACTTTATAGGTATATTTTTTTATTTAATCAACCGTGGTCATTCTGTAAAACTTATTAATAAATAATCGGCGCTTAGTCAATATTCACAATTTCAAACGAGGTACGATTGGTCGGTCACTTTTTTCAACGGTGGGCTGACAGTCTAATTGCGAAAACCGCCACTCTCTATCTTTAAAAATATGCGAGATACCTCGCAAAAGTGTCAATAACGAAACACTCTGTAAATAGGCCTTTCCATCACATTTTTTTTTGTGCGCATGCGTCAGTATCAGCCATTTTTTTCGTACTGTTTTTTGTAAACAAGCATGTTAAAGGGCCTGTAAACACATAATTAAATTAAAAAAATACTAAAGAAAATATAGTTATTGAAGAAAAGAAATACGAAAATAAAGAAAAAAGTGCCTCAATTAGCAAATAGGTTTTTTTTTAACGATTATTATAATGATATCAGTACGAAAAGGAAGGAAGAAGCGGTGTTTTTATGGGGTATATAAGAGTTATACACGCTATAGATCATTTAAATACAATACAATTTAATCAATATAACAATTGTATATATGTGGTAAGCCTAATTAGAATAAAATTATAGATACTTTTTGTATAGTAAAGAAGTAATGATGCCTAACCTCTCAATCAGCTCACTTCTTTTTCCTTTTTAAAGACGTCCATGACATTTAAGCTACCTTTTTAATTGCGTACAATTATGGGCTTCAACTGAATTATAAATCAGTGAAGCACCATCAACGATTTTTCCAGTAAATTATTTAATTGGGGGAGATAATACTGCATTCTCAGCCATTGTCGATCAAAACAGTACGAAACTTTTGAATTGCCGCTATTTCAACATGGCGACTGCGCCTGCGCTTGTCACATGATGAAAAGGCCTATCTAATTCCGAAAGATAAAAGCCGTAAAATTATCTGTACAAGAGAGACAGTTCGTCAGAGGGCACAAAGATGATTTTTTTTTGTAAAAATGTCATGAAAAGGGTAAAGGAAATTAAGAATGTATAAAGTTGTGGGCGACGCCATTTTTTAAGGGGGTATTCTAGTCTAGAAGCCCGAATGTCGGACGTTTTTTGACGGTTAATAAAAAAAACAATTACTATTTTCGCTATCCATTTTTTTATCATTTATTTATTTATATTTTAGGAATTCACAAAAAAAGAGCGTGTCCATCTTATCACGAGTCCCTCTCTTCTGGTCATCTGAAAAATGAAAAACTGGTAGATTCTCTATTAATACAAATGTCATTATGACAGGAAAAAAGAAAAAAGAAAAAAATTCTCGCAAAATGGCGGTTTCTTAAAGAAAAAGTTAGGTTTTTTTCAGTTATTTTTTAACTTTTTCAAATTTTTAAAAATTGTAAAAATTAAAAATTTTGATTTATTGTTGGTGCCTGCCATAGAGGGATAAATAAAAAAAAATGCTTACTTGTAAGTAAATGGCTCAATTACAACTTGAGATTTTGTAACAAACGTTTCAAAAAACCGGTTTCGAGAAATATGAGTTTAAAGTTTAAGTTTCAGGTAGTCTGACAGGTAGAACAGTATAGTCTGTCTCAAAGTATATCGTTATGGCTTTTGACGGACCATACCCCAATAAACCTTTAACAATTTTATTACCTATAGCTATTGGGTAAACCCATTTGTTCATAAGGGCAGGGGTGGGCCAGGTATTTCTTGAGTATTAACCATTAGGCATATAAATATTTTGGCTAATATTTTAGTGGCAGTGTTGAATAACCGTTTTTATTGTGCGTTTCGAAAAATTTGTTTTACGAGAATATTACTATGTCGAAACCAATATAAATATTAGCCGTGCCACCCTCCATAGAATTGTTGGTAAAATGGGATTTAAATACCGCAAAATAGACAAAAGATAAGTAGTAATGGAATCGCACAGATTACGCACTTGGAGATTTAATTACCTTTAAGAAATTAAAAGAGATATAGGTTAGAAAACAGATCCATAATTTACCTTGATAAAACATGGTTCGATACACACGACACAGTAAGGATGGGTTGATTCCTGTCAAAACTGTCAGACGAAAGCACCTTCAAATAAAGGAAAACGCATTACCATAACACACGCTGGTTCAGAAAACGGATTTGTCCCAAACTGCTTGCTGTTGTCTGCAAAGAATATTAAGGATTCTAGGTTGGATTATCATGAGGATACAAGTGCAGAACTTTTTTAAAACTGGTTTCAAAATTATCTTTTAAAAAATATGCCAAACAACCAACGAATTCTTGGATAGAAATAAAGTAAACAAACCTTGTTTGGCATTAATATATTCAGGGGGCAAGAAGGGATAGTTCTTGTAAACACACTGCACGGCAATATAGATTAAAGACACATTATTGTTAAAAATTGTTTTTAAAGCCGGAAAACTATTTTTGTTTATTATCTGAAGTGACAGACATATATGACATTTACTTTAGATGCTCCAATCGGTTGCTGTTTATCAAGTCAGTTTACAAAACGTGTTATTGAATAATATAACCTACTAGAAAGAGATAAAATGACATCGAAGTGCCGTACAACACCTGATTTAGTATCATTTTTTATTAAACGAATGCAGTAGCTGTCCAAAATAAGCTTGTTGTCGGTGCTTGGAACTGTCATATTAATAAATGTTTATATTTAAATCGATGTTGCCTATATTAACACAAAAACCAATATTTTTGAATAATTTTATTACATATTCAAGGTAATTTCCTGATTTTGGTTTTTGAGATCTGGCAATTTGTTTACGTTTTTCCAAAACAAAAACAAACAGATTACTATACCAAACACCCTGCCTACAAACTGGCGTTGCGTTGATTCTAGTCCTTGAGTTCGTTGCAAACAAGAGTGTTATTGTCATGTGCAATACGCAAGCTACCACAGCCGTCTGCTACACAAAGCACCAGCTTTATCAAGTTCAAAAACTGAAATTCAGGAATATTTGTTAGAAAATGATATTTATTTTGAATTCAGTTACAAAAAACGCATCTTTTGGAAGTCCTAAATTCATATGCAATTAAAAAACAATATGTATGTGATAATTTGGCTGAACAGGCTGGGCATACCGTCTTATACGGCTTCCTCCGTATCACTGTATGTTTAACCCCATAGAGCATTTGTGGAACCAAGTAAAATTAAAGATCAGAGCAGCGTTGTTACACCTACTTTAAGTCCCAGTGTTATAAATTTGATAAAAAATGTAATTACTAACATACTAGTTGAGAGCTGGAAAAATTCACTATAGCACATTATAAAAATTGAGGACTCTTACATTTCTATCCAAAAAAACATAAATCCTATTGTAATTAATCTTAATGATGACTCTGATAGTAAAACAGAATTAGATTTAGATATTTAGATTAAAAATGAAATTATGTATAGATAATGCAGTTATAAATTTATTAAAACTTTGCATATATTTGATTTCCTAATGTAATTTTAAGATTATACTTACCTAAATAAACAATAAATTATAAATCTTTATATTTTAAAGTCCGTCCCTAATATTCTGTCCTTTAATACCTACCGATCCGCAGTTTTATTGCTGTCGGCAGGTATAATCCATAAACGAAGGCAAGAACTAACACGGTATACTTTAAGACAGACTATACATATAATTTACATTTCTTTATTCAGCGATTCCGGCTGCATACATTGGGCCTTCTTCTACCTCCAATTAAATATTTAACGAATTTTTCTCCAAAATACGAACACTTTTTCCTTCTTTCTATACTAAAATACTCCCTTAAATAATACATAATTTCTGGCTATGTTGAAGACAAGGTTATATTATAAGATCGCTAATATTTTAGTAATTTTAGTCATTTTTTAATAAAAAAAGGCATCATTCTTTTCTTATTAAATTTAATATTAAATTTAGATGAGCAGCTGAGGCAATAACTTAAAGTACCATAAAAAAACATCAAGCCCTCATAATTAATTTATAAAATTTACGAAGAAAATGTCAAGAACATAAATTTCCTTATTGAGCCAGTCACTATTATAATTTCGCCTTAAACTTTTGTAAACTAAAAGGGCTTGATAACAAAAAGATAATTTAAATAATTATCAAAGAGTTTGATAACCATTGTAAGGAAAAAGGCCCTTAAGTTTAAATTCCACCCTCAAATAAGATAAGACAACGGACAACGGAAAAGAGATTTCGTTATTGAAGATCTTGGAGGATTTAGAGACGCTTTTATGTAATTAGAAGTCTTATCTTATACGAGAATAAATTTTAATTTGTGGCTTTTCCTTTAATTTTCGTTAATCCTAATATTAACGAAAATGTTATCCTCGCAACCACAAGAGGAAAAATATTTTATTGGGTGGGAAAACTCATTAATTTATTGTTTTAAAAATAATTATACAGGGTCACTGGTAATTGGATACATTCCTTTAGGGATGTGATAGAACAAGAGTAGGAAGTTAGTTTAACCTTAACATGCATTATACAGATTTTCCCATAATAGACTATCTATTTTGATACTGAAATTAATTCCCTATGAGATGTCAGTATGTTTTTTTTTCTACAGTGAGCGGCTAAAATAGGGAAAAAATTATTTAAAAATCAGGTATGAGGTTTAAAAAATAATGCTCGCACAAGCCTATCATAATTTCTTCTTGTGCATTTTTTGCACTTAAGAGAAAATATACAGGGGGCGTCAAAAAGTAGATTTTGATACCCAATGTGGTTTTTTTAATGAAACACTTTCTTTTTAAATTCTGTGTCAAATTCTACGCATTATTTATGTAGCTTATCCTATACCTATATTAAAATTTTCGGAGCATACAAAAAAAAACATAATTTAATTTTAGGTACATATCTTTAGAGGTAAAATAAGTAAATTTTATAGGTGGATGGTCATTGTGAATTTTGTGAGTAATTAAATTAAAAACTGAAACTCAACGAATTAAAATTTTAAGTTTTATTGGATATCGAGACAAAACAAGATCTTAAGATGAAGTGTGTAATTTGTTTACCGCAAAATATCCAAAAAGGCCTATTACAAGAAGTACAGTTAGTAAAATTAAAAAAAATATAAAGAAATAGGAGCTGTTAAAAAACTAGATACTAATAAATAAATAAATAATGAAGGTAAAAATGATGCACTTAAATAAAACTTAAAGAATATAAAGTTTAAGAATTTTAAAGTTTATTTAACTTATTGTTTTATTTATTTTATTAGGTGTTAAAATGTCTACAATTAACTTTTTGACAATATGCTAATCCGCTTAAAAACCCTTCCAAAACATTACTTAAAGTACTTTCATTAATTTATTAATCTAAATTTCTTCGTTTTTGCTTACTATATACACTTATAATTTTAAATAACCTCAAAGAACAAAATTAAGCGGTGTGAAATCTGGAGATCTTACAGGCCATTCCCTAGGTCCCTTTCTACCAATCCACTATCCGGGAAATACCGCATTCAAATATTCACCTAGTTGTCAAGCAAAATGGGGCTGAGCACCTTCCTGTTGAAACCAAATCGATCTATCTGACATATCAGGCTAATTTGGATTTGGAAAAGAAATTGCGAGAGTGGGAAGTAAGTCATTTGGAAGAAATTCTAAATATCGGTCTCCCGTAAGATTTTGAAACTGATCCAATAATTTTATTATTTAAAATTCCTGCCCAAGCATTTACTTTTTGTGGATGTTGGGTATGATTTTCTCTCATCCAACGGGGATTATTTGAGCTCGTTTATTTACCGTACCATTAAAACAAAACGTGGCTTCATTACTAAGCAGTATCTGAAGATGGAATAATGAAATTCAGTTGCACATTTCTAATACAGTTTCACAAAACTCTAGTCTGCGATCGGGATCATCTTCGTTTAGCTTGTGTAGTAGCTTAATCTTGTACGGATAATACTTTTCTTTACTTAATACACGCAAAGTTGTTTGTTAACTAACATCATTGTCTAAAGCTACTTCAGAAGATGCACAATAGGAATTATCCTCAACATCTAACAAAATGTTCAATCTTGTATTCTTATTAATTTTTAGACGATCTAGCCGTAGATAATATTTGACTGACTCTGTTTTTCTAAATTCTCTTTTAATTTTACTTACTGTACTTCTTGTAATGGGCCTTTCTGGATATTTTGCGGTAAACCAATTACAAACTTCGTCTTAAATTCTTGTCTTTTCTACACAATCAAGACAAATTAAAATTTCAATTAGCTGAGTTTCATTTAAATGCGCCATATTCACTTTAATTACTGATACAAGTCGTAATGGCGATCCACTTACAAAATTTACTTGTTTTACCTCTAAAGGTATGTACCTAAAATTGAATAGTGTTTTAATTTCGTTTGCTTCAAAAGAGTTTAAGATAGGTATAGGATATGCTACATAAATCACGCGTAGAATTTAAGGATGTATTTAAGAAAATAGGGTCTTTGGTATTAAAATCAACTTTTCGACGCACTCTGTATATTTTTTCTTAAGTGCAAAAAATGCGCAAGAAAAAATTATGATAAACGTGTGTGAGCATTTTTTTAAAATCCAATACCTAATTTTTAAATGAATTTGTTCCATATTTTAGATGTTCACTGTATATAATTATATTGAATGGTCTTTGGAATTTTAGTCAAAAAGTTATTTATCAGGTAGGCGCCTGTCAGAAAACTAGGATAAAATTAATATTCGTAAAACGTCATTTTTTTAGTTTTTTACTATTGAGTTTTGGCACATAACTTAAGGTTAAGTTTTAATTGTCATGGATTATTCAGTTTAGCAATGAGTTTTTTTGCGTATGGGTAGTTAGCAGCCTCTAAATTTCTCAGGAAATCATCAAAAACAATCTCCATAATCCAAAAGTTATTGATTGGTGTGCAGTAGGGTTATCTGGTATTATTGGTCTCTATTTTTTTAATGGAAATAACAGCCTCTCGTCACTACGTCCAAGCGTTGCGTAAATATTTATGCTAAAGACGTTTTTTATTCCTGATTTGGAAAAAAGGGAATTACTAAATAATGCGTTATTATTTCGCCAAGATGGTGCAACAGCGAATACCTTTAGATTTCTGCGAGAAGTGTTTAATGGGCGACGCATTGCATAATTTGGGCATTGAAATTGGGTTTCGAGGTCACCGATTTTTTTTTTCTGTGGGGCTATTTAAAAGCAAAGGTTTTTGCAAAAAACATTCAAGAACTTAAAGTCCGAATTGCTAAGGAAGTTTGGCGAATAGATTAGGTTTTGCTTTATGATTCATTTCTTGTCCAATCTTGAATAGTGCATTGAAGCTGATAGCGGTAGTGTAAATTTCAAAGAGTAGATTGTAACTAAGTATACTAAAATGTTTGTTTTATAAAGTTTTAACAGTGTTATTGAACTAATAAGACGGGTGGTCTACTAGGGAAAACCCTGTACAAAACACAAAAATCTCATTTAAAAGTTCTTGAAGGTACTTTTCCAAAAATTGTCAACGCACCTTGCGTACACATTGTTTTAAAATCTTCTTTATTACCATAACTATTTAACAAGGTACACATCTTATACTACAAACTCTTTATATTAGAAAAAAGTAAAAATTAGGTGACATAATTTATTTAACCGCTGTTTACTACCCCTATGGTTTCTAGGTAAAATTTAAAATAAAAAATAATAAAATATCGTATTGCATGACAGTCTGTCAGTCTGACAGTGACCTAAGTTTTAAGTCCGCTTTTAAAAATTGTGTTCTCTAAGTTGATTCTTAGTCTTTTTTAAGTTTCTTGTTAAATATTGTCGTTGTTGTTATTTTTGTTGAAGCCAGATAGCTGCGTACAGCAATGCAGAATACGCCGATATTTTATTTGCTTACGGATATTGCGATGGTAATGAATGGAGGTGATCCTGAAGGGAGAAAAGATTTCTGCCAAATTATGCTAAATTGAGATGCAGTAGATGCACATTTCTTAACAAACATTCTTTGGACGGATAAATCAAAATTAAATCGCCAAGGCATGCATAACAAATTTTCATAACCTACGCTATTGGACAGAAGAAAACCCACATTTAATGAGGAATATTAGCTTCCAAGAGTAGTTTTCTGAAAAAGCAGACTCAATACTTTGGCCAGCGCAAAGTCCGGATTTATCTCCTCTGGATAACTTCGTATGGGATCATATGAAAGATACGGTCTACGCAATCCCAGTGAATTCAAGAGAAGATCTTAAACAAAGAAGAGTCCAACTCTCCTGAATACATTCGGAATACCTTGACAATAAGAGTACCAAGGATAAAAATAAAAAGACACTGTCGTGCGTGTATACGAAAAAGGGGTTTCCATTTTAAACAAGATGTAATAAAAACTAATATACCTACTTTCAATTTAATGTACTTTTTGTTTATTTAAAACAAAACATATTAGGTAGTAACAGTAATTTTATTCTTATTTTTAAAACCGTTTAAGGTTTGTCATATAAGATTTTTAATTTGTTAGATAGCGATTGCAATAGAAGGTTTAAAAGTAATTTGTATACAAGCTACGTTGATAATATTTTAAAAATAACCTTCTTGTAGATTTTCATACTGCCGAAATGCTTGCGGATATAATTTATTTTAAGCGAAAGATTATAGTGTTGGACAAGTATTCCAACAAAAAAGTTACAAAAATTTAAACCACATTTTCTTAAAATTAAATTTTAAAAAACTTAAATCTACTTTTTGGGAAAAACTTAAAATCAAAATATCTGAAAATCTAGGGCGTTTTTTGTAAAGTATGTTATGGTTAAATTTACTTTTAAGCTCTGGTGCTATTACATCCCCAAAGGATTTACCAGTTACCTTGTATATACCTATACGGGGTGACCAGCGAACACGTAAAGATATTACCCTAAAATTAGAAGGGTTTTCTCTTTCAAGAGTATATAATTTATTTTTGCGACTTCCGGTTCAACCGGAAGAAACTATTTTTTAAAATATCAACTTTCATGTTTTTCTAACCTGATGGTAAAGCAACAGTACGTAATGGAAATTTTTATTTACTTAATGCTTAATTACTGGAAAATGACGAGAGCCGAGAAAAAAAACTTAAGAGACCATTTCGTTAAAAAAAATCAATTAAATATTTTACCAGTGGCGTACCACATTTTTATTTTAAACCCACAATAATTTCCATACGTACGTCAGTAAGTTAACTTCAAAGTAATTTTTTAATACTACTAGAGCACTATCAAACTAAGCTCTGCTTGAAATTTTGTTTCATTGTGGTCCAGTGTTTAAAAATTATTACATTAAAACGATTTTTTAAAAACTTTTACCACCCTGTAACCTGGAAACGAGAACTCGTAAAGAAAACGTATAAAAAAATTAACTAGGTATTCCACTGTTAAATTTATTTGCTATCTTTATGTTATACCCTGTATAGAGGTTTAAACTTATTTTGTAAGTTTTGGTTAATTTAACATTTTTGTTAACTAATTACTCCTATTATACCAACAATTCTTTTAGGTTTAATGGTAATAAAGAGTAAAATTACTATTCGAGACTTGCTGGTGAAGAAAATTTTATTTTCATTTAATTTATTTCACATTTAGTTTTATCGATGATAAATAAAGCTTCGAGGAAAACTTCGACTTCCCCTTTATTGATTTTTCTAATACACAGGGACAATAATACCAAATGAGTTCTAATTTGGTGCCCAATAATTGAATTTCTGTTCTTTCAGAATTTTTCGAGATTCATAAATATTAGTGAGCTTTTGCAATTGGTAGCTTAGATTTTAAGGAAACAAATATGTTGGGAATGGCACACAATATTGAGAAAAGGTTTTAGCTAACGTCTCCTATTTTACTGGGTTATCAATTACTAATATTTATATTCACACCTTTAAAAATTATTTTTCTATATGAATATTTATCCCAATTTTAATACCCAAAGGGATCTAATTTCAAAGATATTAAAGAAGAATATTTTTAATCGTAGTTTATAGCCTACATACCAATTTTCATACTTTTAACTCTAGAAAGGACGAAGTTTCGTAAAAATTTTCATCCTCAAATTGTTCTCCTTTAGGAAGGAGGATATTTTTAAATTCTTTTTTGGCTAACATTTCCTACTTATAATCTACTCTTGTGCCAAATTTCATATTTATATCTCAAGTAGTTTTCGAGACTTTGTAATTAGTCAGTGAATGAGTTATTTAGTAAATCAGTTGTCAGTCAGTGAAACAGTAAATGACCGTTCGCTTTTATATACAGGGTGTCCAAAAATATGTGGGCAATCTCTCGGAATCTTATATAACATTATATATTAAAATCTGTTACACCACTTTAAATATTTTAATGAAATTTGGCATACATGTACTATGTATCATGAAGCATTTTTAGTAAACATTTTTTTTTTATTTTCACCAGTTGCGTTCGTACAGAATTTGACGTGCGTATTTTGGCAGATTTTGGTGGTACCCCACTGATTTCTCTTAAAATAAAAAATATTTTTAAATTCCATAATCATTTCAAAGCAAAAATAATTACATGACTTTTTTTAATTCGATGCATGCATTGAAATATAAAAACCATTTCTCTGCATGGTCAACAATATCGGTAAACAATATCACCATGCAGAGAAATATCTAGATTTAATTTTCCTATGTAAAAACCGTACGTCGGACTAAAAAAAATTAAGAGATCAAATCTACTCATAAAATTTTTAGTCCTACGTGCGGTTTTCACATAGAAAAATGAATCTAGATATTTCTCTGCATGGTAATATTGTTTACCGATATTGTTGACCATGCAGAGAAACGGTTTTTATTGTTTAAGCGAAAACCGTGCATCGGATCAAAAAAGTTATGTAATTATCTTTGCTTAGAAATGATTATAGAATTTAAAAATATTTTTTATTTTAAAAGAAATCAGTTTCGTACTACCAAAGCCTGCCAAAATACGCACGTCAAATTCTGTACGAAAGTGGTTTACTTAAAAATGCTTCTTGATACATAGTACATGTATGCCAAATTTCATTAAAATATCTACAGTGGTATTACAGATTTTAATAATAAATGATTTATTTTTGAAAATTTTACCACCCTTTATCTCAAAAGTTAAGAAGTTTAGGAAATACGTTTACATAAAGTTTTCTTCTTAAAATGGATTCAAAAATGGGACAACCTGTATAATAGAAGAGCCTATGACACATATTTTACAAAGTGCTTGATTCAGGTAGAAATTTCACATAATTGTTTTGACAGGATAGATGAGTAAGTAATCGACATACAGAAAGACCGCGAAACTTTTATTTTCATGAGTGCCAATTATTAAACTTCGGAAAAAGTGCAAAGACATTATGGAAAATGACTAAATAGTTAGTCAAACACTGTGATAATAAGGCTATTACGCTGCTTGCCGGCAATACATGTACTGACTTGTCCTTTCAGGAAATGTAGGATTTTAGTTTTTGACGCCGACATACAGGGTGTTAATAAACTTTGTACCATAAACTTAATAGACAATTCTTAAAGAAATTTTAAGACAAAAAGTTCATATAAACCTTGGTTCGCAAATTCTTCGTTTTTAAGATACAGGGCGTTAAAATTTAAAAGAAAAATAATTCGTAAATATCTTAAATTTAATATCCTGTACATAATTTTGCTGTACTATGGTGGTGGTGTTTGTTACATTAAGGAGCTAATTTAGCCCTAACTTGATTAAGTTTATTAAGTCCAGTGTCCTTACAAGCGGGATCTGAATGGATATTTCTAACAAAAAAATGACCAATGACTTTTGAGCAGATTTTGACATATTTTTTGGACTAGGCACATAGAAATACAGCTTTTTGTTTCTTATTTTTTTGCGTATCGTGCTTAGTTTTTGAGAAAAAAGTCCACCTAATTGCATATCCCTGGACCACACAAGTAGTTCAGTGTGTGGGAGAAAAAAGGTGTTTGTACAGTTTCAATTTTTATAAAAATTTGGAATTAAGTTGCTTTTACCTTTAAGATCAAAGTTTATATATACTTAAAGTGTGTTTTTTATTTTTATGGGGTAAAAACCACCCCTTATCCTAAAAAATTAAAAACCATGGAAATAGACATTGTGTAAATTAAAATCATAGCTAAATATGTAGAATAAATATATTTTTATATTGTGAGTTATAGCTTACATTATATTTGTAATGTTTCAACCCTTAAAAATTACCCTTAATAACAAAATTCCAAAAAAAAAATGTTTTTTTCATCATAAAATTATTTAATGCGCTTAAATTGTAAAAAAATATATTTTATTAGCTTACGGTATAATATATTTTTAACTACAATAACTTAACCTTTAAATAACCACTCCTTATAGAATTTACAAAAAAAAATGTTTTTGACAAATTAAAATGATTTGATGATACATATATATAGTCCCGGAAATAAAGCATAAAAAATGGCAAAACCTCACAATTTTTTTGTCCTGCATCGATTTAAATAAAAATTTAAAATTAGGCTCATATTACTCTCTACTTCAAATTCTATACTATGCCAATAGGTGCTTTTTGATTTTTAAGGGTGAAAACTACCCCTAATTGTCAAAACTTATAAAATAATATTTTAAATTTAAAGATGGGTAAAATTTGGTTTGGATTGGTTAAATAGTTATTGCATAAAAATGCTTTGGAATACAATTTAAGAATATTTAAACCCTTAAAAATTAACCCTTGTTAGAACTTAAAATACAAAAAATATTTACCCTAAAAATAATTATTTATTATAGGGATTTAATTTAAGAATGCTGTTGCTTAAAAAATGCACTGATTTTATTTTGCAACTTTTTAACCCTTTTAAATAAACCCCTATTATAGCATAATTAAAAAAAAGATTATCAAAAAAAGTTAATAGCTTGACAGATTTATTAATTAAAAATATTACTGCCCAAAATATTACCAATTTTATTATTTTGCAAATTTTCAATCCTTAGAAAAACCACCCCTTACAAGATTGCAATTCTTATAAACTAATTTAATAGATATAAGTAGAAAAAAGTAGAGTTACGTACAAAAATTATACCGGTAAAAGTATAAAGTATACCGGTTATGATGAATATTGGGCTCCGAAGTGGGCTATTTGAATTTTTCAAAAAAATGATGTTTTTTTTAAACAAAGCCTCTTTAGTTTTAATGATAAAAAGTTTCTTTAAAAATAATTTTGTATTAGTTTTTTAAAAGCTACAAGGCTATGTGAATTAAATCCCTTTAAATCCCTTGGTTTTAAAATGGGATGAGTTTAAAGGGCTCCTATAAGATGGTGCTCGCTCGTAAATAGAGGCTTTAAACGGCCATATCTAGCCAAATATTTATTGTACAGAAAATCTAAAAAAAAATTGTAATTAAAAAAGCTACAATTGAATACTCCAGCATTTTTTCGGATTTCCAGTTTTTTTGGAGTTATTTTGAAGAAAAGGGCTTTTTTACGAAATTGCAAAAAATCATTTTTTACTTTAAGCTTCAATTTTTTCTTAAATTAAGCGTTTTAAATTGGTCAAACTTCTGGGATTTATTAATAATCCATATATAAAAAGAATCGCAGAAGGGTAAAAATTTATTTTAATTAGGAAGGTAATTCGGGGATTGTTTTCACTGATTTTTTCGTAGAAAAAAGTATGGACCGATCGTATGTTTATAATAACACGCTCAGTTTTTATGCTAAAGCCTTTTTTCCTTTTAAAAGCAAGGTTTAATTATATACTACCACCCTACCTACCCATAAGTTTTCCTTGAGAAATGCAAAGTTTTGCCGCTTTGACTTTAAATCTTTCAAATTTAGCATTTGACGAACAAAAGCTAACCATTAATAAGCCGTAACTCGGTCCATATTGGTTCTGGAGAAATTATAAAAAAGAGCTTGTTTGGTTTTTTATAAGCTACAATTTTGCTTCCTACAGTTTTTTTAATAAAATGCTTAATTTTAGAGTTATTTGCGAAAAGCCCGTTTAAAACGTGGATTATAAGACATTTTTTTACTTAGAATTACTTTCTTTATTGATTCCTGTAGTTAAAATATAATGAAAAACTTTCACCCTCAAGGTGGTGTGGCAACCACCCCCAGGATAAAAGCATTCCGAGCCAAAATGCCTCATATCCTGTACTAAAGGAATTTGGGAAAAATCTTTTGGAAATGATTTTTTTTAACAATTATTAAAAGTATATATTGTTTTTGTTACATAATTGTTAATAAAAAATTATAAATAAAATAATAATTTCCGAAAGAAATATTTCCCCATATTCCTTGTATCGTCCAGGGATATGCAATTAAGTGGACTTTTTTTTTCTCGAAAACTAAGCAAGATACGAAAAAAACTCAAAAGACAAAAAAGTTGTATTTTTATTTGTTTAATCCAAAGAATATAATAAAAACTGAAGAGAAGACAGTGACGTACTTTTTTTTTGTTAGAAATATTCGTTCAGATCCCGCTCGTGACGCCAGTGGACTTAATAATTTAATCAAGGTAGGACTAAATAAGCATTTTAATGTTATAAACACCACTGCAAAATAACAACAAATTTAGGTACAGAATATTTAAGATAATTACGAAAAAACATATATTTTTTTAAAGAATTAATTGATTCGTCCGTTACTTTGTGACAGTACATTTTAACTATGTAAAATAAAACAACTTGAATTTTGTTAAATGTCACGGTATTAAAATATAGGGAGGCCGTTTGGAGTACAAAATTTTCAAGACGCTTAAAAAATTGAGATAAAAACGAAAAAAAATTAATAAAAAAATTTAATGGGAAATCCAGGGGGGTAGGTTACGTTAGGTGAATTTCATTTTTTTAGAAAAAAGTATTGTTGTTTTAAAAACCCTTTTTTTAAGTATTTTGAAAAAAATTTCCTAGGTCTAATTAATTGGGTTTAATGTTGTTTTTTTTATGTTTAAAAATTTCAATTTTTCTAAAAAATCAACCCTTTCTTTCTGTATGTAATATTTCTAAATTTTTTATCTGGGAAAAGTTTGGGTTTGGGAAACTGTGTTCAAAAATTTTAGGGTTTTTTTCCTGTCTAAAACAAGCTTTATGTTTTTTTCAGTTTTGAAATTGGGGTTCCCCCAGCCATTGCACTCATTTAATTTAAGAAAACTCCGATTTTTTATATTTGTTTTTTTTATCTTTAACATTAACATCTATCCAATCTATTGTTTAATGTTAAAGATAAACAAAACAAATATAAGAAATCGGGGGTTTATAAACTTAAATGTAATGAGGCAATTTATTAAAGGCGCTTAAAAAAGTATAAAAAACATAAACGTTTTAGACAGGAAAAAAAACCTCAAATTTTTCCTCTTTTTAGATTCCCAAACCCTCATTTCAATATAACAAAAGAAAAATTACATACGAAAGAAAAAGGGAAAAATTTTTTTAAGAAAAAAAATTTTTAAACAAAAAAAAAAACATGTAAATCTTCTTAATACTTTAGACAAAAATTCCCCTTTCAAAGTAAAAAAAAAAGGTTTATACACACAACAATACCTTGATCGCAATAAAAATTAAAAATTTTACCTAAAAACCTACCCTACCGCCCACAAAGTTTTTTTTATTAATTTTAGTTGTTTTTTCTCAATCTTGTAAGCGTCGAAAAAAGGGTTGTACCGAAAAGGCCGTAACGCCTAAATACCGTGTTTCTTCAAGTTTTTTATTTTACATATATTTTTTTAATTTTAACACCCTGTATCTTGAGAACAAAGAAATTGTGGACCCATGTTTTAATGAAATTTTTGTCTTTAAATCCCTTAAAAAGCATCTGTTAAATTTATGGTACATACTTAATTAATACCCTAAATATTCAATGATTTTTATTTTTATTGCAGGAATCACTTAAGATGAGAAGCAAGTGGTTCAATATCCAATCTATCCTTTTTGAGCTTTACGATAATAGAGCCCCGATTTTATTTTTATAGCGACCTAAATAAAAAGCACGAAAAGAAACTTATGGATTTCACCTAAATAAACAAAATTTATTTGGTACAGTAAAATACGGTAAAATTTATATTGAAATTAAGCTTTATTTAGTTGTTTAGCAGTATTTAAAACCTTAAAAGTTTAAAAGCAACATGTACTTTATTGCAATATTTCTTTATTTTTATTGTAAATTATTTGTAAAGAATTATCTCAGTATTTAGCTTTTCGCTAATGATAATATGTTATTAAAAAAATTATACTTTTCCATGGCTGCGATTATTCACTATTGTCCAATAACCGAAAACCTGAAAGTACCCAAAGCTGTAAATAAATCTGTATAATTTTTATTTGTGGCGCCATTCTTAGGTCTTCGCGGACGCTTTCGATCGAGAAAAAATTTATCTCGATTTCGACGTGGGAACCCGCTCAAAATGACCCCCCAAAGTCCCAACATTACGATAGATGTGGTAGTAGTAGTTTCTCACTAAAAAATGCAGATGGGCAAAACTATTTTTTATCAAAACACAAGAAAGATGGTAAAGAAAATTTTCTGGGATCATTGAACACTTGCTAAGGTCTCATTATAAAAAAGATATGTTATTAACAAACCAGTTTTTCAAAAAATATTATTAATAAATTAATGAGATACTCTCAAATTAAATGATTAAAAAATGTACATTATTGACCCAGTAATGGAACAATTCGTCCGCCCGCTTATAAGTGAATCCATGAAGCGGCATTCTAGCGGTAGAGCGGCAGCTGAAATAAGGGGCCTTGAGCGGCCATTTTCGCACTTTCCCACCTGTTAAAGTTGATAAATTTTTTTCGCTTGAAAGCATCCCCGAAGACCAAAATTGCCCCCGGCTTACATATTATTTACGCTTTGTCTTTTCATTTACTGGACTACTACCAAATACAGTGGAACCTCGATAAGCTAAAGCTCAAGGAAAAGGTTAAAAATATAACTAATCCAGTTTTTCACTTATAAAGAGTTAAAGTTAGCGGGGTTTAAAAAATTCAAATATTTATTTACCGAGGCTTAATTAGAGGATATGTTAGCATATTCAATTTTCGTTTTATTTTACGTTATATTTATGATCTTTTAATTTTATACGATTATTAACGAGCTATTTTAGTAAAAGACTAATGTTTAAAGCAATAAAGTTTCAAAGAAAATAAACCGAAAGTTGGCAGTCAGAAAAACAACATCATGTGATACCAAAGCTTTCAGATATGGATTGTTTAACATTTACCATATCTTATCAATTTTCGTTTTAATTATAAATTTAAATCGTGAATATCTCAAAAACTAAAAAAAATTAAAAAATTTATTAAACAAAAATTACGTAGTTTTATTAGGCCAATAATTTAAACTCTATAATTTTTTTAAATCAATAGTTGTTGAGTTATATTAAAAAAAAAAAAACGATTTTTAATAATTTCCGAAAGAAATATTTCCCCATATTCCTTGTATCGTCCAGGGATATGCAATTAATTGGATTTTTTTTCTCAAAAACTAAGCAAGATACGAAAAATACTCAAAAGACAAAAAAGTTGTATTTTTATTTGTTTAATCCAAGTTATATTAAAAAAAAAACGATTTTTTACGATTTTTTCTAAGTAAAGAAAAATTGCAAATTGAACTCGATGAGCTGAGGCACCAGTGCGGCTTTGAATTGAATATTGTCCATGGTAATATAAAAAAAATTTTATGCGTATCTCTTATTGGCCAGCTTTTTTGCGGTGGCCTTCCGGACTACTAACCTACTGTATCTTGAAACTTTAATAATGTATTTTGACCTTTTCCTATTTTCTAATCTAAACTATCTGATTTAAATTAAATTAATTCTATTAACCATATAGTCGTAAAAACAACTATTAAATTATTTCTTTGTCGTGCTTCTATCATTGTCACTTTTTCAAAATTAAGTTTCTTATGGCACTTACACTTTGAATCTATTTTCGAAACATGTGTGTTCAAAAATTCGTTGGAAATAAATATAAGATTTAAATAAAAATAAAATTGAGTGTTGTTGACTTTACTTTAAGGGTTCACGAAATCCCCTGTTTGTTGTTGAATACTAAAGCCGGGAAATTGTTATTTACTTCGTGTTCGCGGTAATTTATTCTACGTCTTCTAAGTCTACACTAACAAGTAAACATTTCTTTTTACAGCGGGAAAAGAAAATTGAATATCTGTTGGCATAAATATTATTGAGTCTGCAATATAAAAGGTATAAGTAAAAAATATGCTGGTTATAGTTTATTTTAGTTTAGTAATATTTTATTTAAAAGGATTTTCAAAAACTTAAAAAAAGTGAACTTGAAAATAAGGGAACACTCAACCATCCTTCTCCTTTAAAATTTGGAGCTTGTACCACCCCCTTTTAAGAGGTTGCAAAATTAAAGATTGCAATATGATTAAAGGATTCCCCTTAAAAATACAATTGATGTGTCCGAGAGTTTTTTAAGAAGAGAAGTGATTTGCAAGAAAAAGCCTTTTTTCCTTTTTTTTACGCTACGCTGTATATCAGAGACATGAAAAACAAACGTGACATATTACAAAAAAATAGCTTTCTACTTAATTTGTTTAAGGAAAGGTGTGTCATATTCTAATCTATTCTTATGTACCATACTATTATTCTATTGACTATTGAAGATTAATTCGTTATATGTAAACATAAAATTAATTTGCTTTAACATAAGTTTGTTTGAACTTTATATTCTCTGCATATTCACAGAGCTTTACACGGTAAATTTAATTAATTAAATGAAATTGCTTACTATTAATTATACCTCTAGATAATATTAATACTAAAACTTTGTAAAAAGAAGCCAAAATATAAAAATACATTTTTATAAAGAGTTTTTTAACTCGTTTACTAACTCTCAGTATGTAGCTCGGATAATTCAAACGTTTTAAAAAACTTAACAACACTTTATTCACTACCGTACAATACTTTTCAATGTTAAATTATATAACTATATAAATATAAATAAATATATATATATATATATATATATATATATATATATATATATATATATATATATATATATATATATATATATATATATATATATATATATATATATATATATATATATATATATATATATATATATATATTTAGTTTTTAAAACCCGACTCCCCCCCCGGGTTTGGGGAAAACTATAGGAGATATTTAAGATGGTTAGATTGGGGCAAAGGGGCATTTATGTGACCAACAATACCGTTTAGAAAGTTTCAAAAGTCCGAGTCTTCCCGGGGAGATACCGGGAAAAAAAACAAATTTTTTTTTCCCGGGTTTCTTTTTCAACGAATTCCAAAATAAAAAAAAATTTGCATTGTCTTTTTTTCTGTTTTTACCGAAGGTTTTCCATAGTTTTGCAACTCGACGTTTCGTTTTTCCGTAACCATCATCAACTTTTTTTTCTTGGGGACGCGATATGGGAATTCCACAAATTTGAAGGCCCCTTTTTTTATCACATTTTCAACGATGTATCATAAGTTACCCTTTTTGTTCCCGGGAAAAAAATCCGAAAAATTAACTGGTATTTTTATAACGTAGTTGGTTTTGATTTCTCAAATCGGTGACGTGTAAATGACATTCTGTGTTTACTGTCAGTTGTGGTGTCGTTAAAAATGGAATTCACCAATAAAAAAAAAAGGGGGTTTGGAAATTTTTTATTACAAGAATGATAGGAACAGTGTGAAAACATCGGAAGTGTATCTTAACTCGTATCCCGAGAGGCGACAACCTCATCAAACTTTATTCAAATTTTTGGGAAGAGTTTTTCGCTGAGTAGGTTGTTTAAAACCCCCAGACAACAAAATGTCAACCGAATGGTTTTAAAAAAAAAGAAAATTAAAAAAAACTAGAACTAAAAAATTATAAAAATTTTGTTCAAAATGCTGCCCGTCATTTTTAAACAAATCGCCACTCTTTTGGGGTATGTTATTAACTGCGCGTTTTTTTCTCTCCTTTCTTTTTTTTTCCCCAAACTCCCTAACGATGTTTTGAATTTCCCCAAATTTTTTTTGGTATTCGCCTTCCCCATAAATTCGGTTTTTCAACGTACCCCAAAAAAAAAGTATCGAGGACATTGAGATCTGGGGACCTAGCTGGCCATCTTACCGGCCCATTATTCCCAATCCACCTGTCCCCAAAACCCTTTTTGGAAAGATAATCAGATACTTTTTCTTGTGTTGTGAGGTGGAGCACCATCGTTTTGGAACCAAATACTGTTGTAGTTTGCTAATTTTAAAACGTCCAAATAGTCTTCAAAAGTTGACGCCCAAAAATGATAATACATTTCGGGGTTAAATTTCCGTTGAAAAAAAAGTTCCCTAAAAAATTTATTTTTATAAATGCCTGCCCAGACATTAAGACTGGGGAAATTCACTTGGGGCCCCAATTCTCGAAACTGCCGGGGGTTTTTTATGCTCCAAATGTGGTTTTTTGTTTTGATTAAATATTCCAAAAATTTGAAAGTGCTTTTTCTGCCCAAAAAAATTTTTTAGAAAAAAATGAAAAATCGGGTCGCCTTTGTAGCCAATCACAAAAATTTAATCGCCTTTTTTGAAACCAGGGTGCAGGTTTTGGGATATGTGGATTAGTAGCATTTGAAACCACTTTTCCTGATTCTCTCCAAACAGACGTGTGGGGAAAAACATCCAAAAGTGTATCTGGCGTATGGATTTACCTGGGGTTTGTATTTATCTACAAAATTTTTTATTGTTTTTCATAAACGGTTTAATATTTTTTTTAGTTGATCGCAAAAAATTCCTAAATTCGAACTAAGTCAAAAGCCCCCGCATGCCCGTTATGTATTTGAAAAAATTCCGCCTTGTCAACATTTTTTCCGAATAGATAATCGATTAGGTATTTTTTGTCCTAAAAAGAATGTTAACATTATTTATACCCCCTTTACGATGTTTTCTTTTTTTTCCCCCTCCATTCTTTTTCCCCCTATTTTTGTCTGGGCTTTTCAAACGAACCATAAGCGGGGGTTTCTATCCAATAATTTGAATAAAGTTCGATGAGGTTGTCGTCTCTCGAGATACCAGTTAAGATACACTTCCGATGTTTTCACACTGTTCCTATCATTCTTGTAATAAAGTTTTACCAAATCTCGTTTTTTTTTCATTGGTGAATTCCATTTTTAACGACACCACAACTGACAGTAAACACAGAATGTCATTCCCCCCATTTGAGAAATCGGGGCCCAATACGTTATAAAAATATTCTAGTTAATTTTTCGGGGTTTTTCCGGGAAAAAAGGGGAACTTATGATACATCGTTGAAAATGTGATAAAAAAGGGCCTTCAAATTTGTAACCCCCCATGGCGTCCATAAGAAAAAAAGTTGATGATGGTTACGAAAAACGAAACGTCGAGTTGCAAAACTATGAAAAATTTTTCGATAGAGCGGAAAAAGTGACAATGTAAATGTATTTTTTTTATTTTGGAATTTGTTGAAAAAGAAACCCAGGAAAAAAAAAAAAAACGATTTTCCAAATTTGTTTTTTTCCGGATATCTCCGGAATTACTCGGAATTTTCAAACTTTTAAAGGTATATTGTTGGCCCATAAATGCCCAACTTTGCCCCAATTTAACCATCTTCGTATCTCCATAGTTTCCAGATCCCAATGGTGGAGTCGAATTTGAAAACCTGATATATTTATATATATATAATATATATATATATATATATATATATATATATATATATATATATATATATATATATATATATATATATATATATTTTTTTATATATATATATTATTTTATTATAATTTTTATATATATATATATTTATATTTTTATTTATATTAAGAGAAAAAAAAAAAAAAAAAAAAAAATGAAAATAAGTAATAAAAAAAAAAAAAAAAAAAAAAAAATTATTATTATTATATATATATATATATATATATATACATTATATACGGGTGTTGCTCCCCGAGTTATGGACATAGGGAATCCCATGAAATTTTGAAGTAGTCAAATATTGGTCCCCCTAATTATTTTAGAAAAATGCTATTAGGATTTATTGAAGAGCACAATAAGTTCCACCCAAAATCAAAATTTGAGCATTTTTCAACCAACCAGTAAAGAGTAAACTGTTAAATACTTCTGCAACGTAGTATCTCATTATGCACCCTGTACTCTAGAAATCAATATTAAAAACACCATATCGATTTATCAGTGACAATTTAGATCATTAATTTATAATATCATTGCCAAAACCGAACAATTTTATACGGGAATTTTAAAAAGAATCCTCGCATTTCATTTTAGTTTAAAGCTTATTCCAACACAAGCACTCACAGTTACGCAAGACAATAAAACAAATTTGTCTACATTTAGAAATCAATTTATGACGAAAATATCAGGATTTAATCAAATGCTCAAATATTCCTCCATTAACTGCCAGACAATAACCCAAACGATTATAAAACTCATTTCTTACGTTGGCTAGTTGGTACATCGATATTCTGGCACATTCAGCGGAAATAGCATTCCTTAGCTGGTCTAAATTTTTATATTTTTTATTGGTATAAAGCTTAGTTTTTAAATGTCCCCATGGAAAAAAATCGTTTGGCGAAAGATCCTGGCTGGCCAAGATATTGCGTGGTTCGGGCCTATGATGTCGTTATTAAATGCGTTGTTCAAGTATTCGAGCACAGCTCTGGTACTATGTGCTGGGCAGCCATCCATTTAATACCAAATCTCTTGATATTCACGAGCAAGGTTGTTCAAAGCAGGCAAAATTTGTTCCTCTAAAAGTTCCAGAAAGTACTCCGTATTCAAATTTCGGTCAAGGAAAAATGGTCCAAGGATATGGTGGCCGAAAATTCCCGCCAAAACATTAATTTTTTGTGGATATTGAGTCCTTGTCTCAACAAATCGGTTTTGGTTTTCGTTACTCCAGTACCGGCAATTTTGAATGTTGGGTTCGTTGTTCAATGTAAAAGTGCATTCGTCAGTAAAGAAAATATTTTGTAAAAAACCTCTGTCAGTGTTTGTCCTCTCCATCATCTCAAAGCAAAATTCCTGTCGTCGTATTTCGTCTCCGTCTCTTAATTCTTGGTGTCTTCCGTACTTGTAAGCGTGGTATTTACATCTTTTTAAAATTTGAGATATTGTGGTGTGGTCTTGTCCAGTAATGTCCTCCAGTTGTCTCGTGCTAATGTTTTCTTCGGCCTCCTCTAAACAAAGTATCACGTCTAAATCCCTCTTGTTTTGTACAATTTGTCTCTGAATTTCACGTCGATTTTCTTCACATCTGCAATTATTGATTACTGTCGTGCCTGTAGTTTCAAATTTTTTTATCGTCCGTTCTATTGTCGATTTACTTGGTATTGGCCTATTGGGAAATAGGCTGCAAATATGTCCGCTACTCTTCGATAACTATTTCCCTGATAAAACCATTTTATAATAGTTATTTTTTCTTGATTTGAGTAGTCCATTATTTAAAAATGATGTGACATTGATCTGATAACTTGAGAGTAAGAGGGTAAATAATTTTTCTGGTATTTTATTATAAACTTCTAATAGGAGAAGTAAGAAGATAGGAGATTCGCAACTTATTTTAGCATTTATCTCTTAGCTGGCGGACTGAGAAGAGCTGAAATTTGTACGCTGGGTACAACTTTTCGTGCTCTTTAAAAAATCCTAATAATATTTTCTTCTAAAATAATTAGGGAGCAATATTGGACCACTTCAAAATTTACATGGGATTCCTATGTCCGCCGACGGGAACACCGTATATATATATATATATATATATATATATATATATATATATATATATATATATATATATATATATATATATATATATATATATATATATTTTATATATTTATATATATATATATATATATATATATATATATATATATATATATATATATATATATATATATACATATATATATATATATATATATATATATATATATATATATAATAATATATATATATATATATATATATATATATATATATATATATATATATATATATATATATATATATATATATATATATATATATATATATATATATATATATATATATATATATATTAGCTGTTGTTTGTCTAGTTAATCGTATACATCAATTAAGTTATGTGTAGAATGGGCCTTACTTATTTCAATAACACTAAAACCTTGGATTTTCATTGTCTTTATTTTTGTATTAATACACAACGTTTCGGTTAGTGATGCATCTGTAACCGTTTTCAAGTGATCTTAAGTCCAAGATTTTACTGTCATTAACACCGTAACATTTTTTAACATTTTCAACGAAAGGTTTAGTGATATTTAAAAACCTAAAGCAATAACAAAAACGTGTTTATTTTTTTAACCTTTAAATTTATTTTTGATCCTATTGCAAGTATTATTAATTTAAATACTTTTATAAATACACTTGTAAATACAAACATAAATTAAATCCGCTATTTAATTATTGCCTTTGTAACATCATGATCCTTCTATTACAATTAAGGCTATATGTCACATTTACAAAGGGGTTTACGTACCGTGAGCTATCAATATTAAAACAAAGATAATTAGAATATTGGTTTAACCTATCAGTATGTCAATAAATTAATTAATTAAACGTTTTAGCGGATAAGACAGGTAATAAATAATAAAATGTCCTTATTGTACAGGGTTTTCATTTACATTTGACACCCACTTACACCGATAATTAAAAAGGGTAGAAAAAACTTCTTGTATAATAGTTTCATAGTTATTTGTCTATTATCTTTCCAGTATTTGCATAGTGCCGAAGTATATGGTGGGGACAGCTGAATCGATTGCAGCGCTCGCTGTGCTCAATTTTTTCTTTAAATCATGCTTGATTCAAATGTAAACAATTAGATAAAATATTAAAAATGGGTAATAGTAGTTGTTCTGTAGTGTTAAATGTGAGAATACCGGCAAAAATAGTAACTAAAATGTATTATTATACATTTCCGGGACTTAAAACAAGGGCTTAGTTAAAAGTGTAGTTGATTTATAGATAGCCTGCAAATTAATAGGATTTCTTTGCAAGGAAGTTTAAAGGCCTAATACTATGGCGTATTCGATCAAAAAGTGACCGGACCACTATGAAAATAACTGTCATGAGAGGCCCCCTCGATCCTGCGCAGTAACAAAATTCTCCAAAACACTGTAATGTGATGCCTACCTACACACAGTTTGTAGGTAGGCAACACATTATCTTTTGACAGAGCTGGAGTCCCGTTTTTGTGTGCGACGGGCGGTGTTTATGAAATCATACCCGCGGTGGGCCGTTGTCACATCAACCCTTCCAAACGATTGTTTTGCCTTGTGTGATTTTATTTTGTGGTTGCAGAAATTTTTTGGATTGATAAAACCTTAATATTTTAGTAATTATTGGTTTATTTAATTGTGACTATAATATTGTGTTTCTTGTTTGTTACAAGAAAACAAGCGTAGGTCAATTCAAATATCACTTTCACAAGACCATAAACTAATCTTGAATTGTGGCTCCAAACATCTTATTCAGTTTATTGCTCCAAGACCCAGTCATGTTCGGTGTCGCGAAAAGAAGTTAATTAATCATTTTGGCGTTACTCTTGAGAACAACCTTAACTGACACAAACACATTACATCCACAGCTTCAGCTGCTTTAAAAAGCTTGAATTCCTCTTCTGAGCCAATAAGTATTTCTATCAGTCTCATCTGTATACTCTGTTTTTATTCTAATCAGACCATCTTTAGAATTTGTTCTCATGCCTGGGCAATGGTATGTCCTACAACTTGTATCATTCTTGATTCCATTTAAAAAACATCTGTTCGTCTTACTATGATATTGATCCCACCTTTACAGAAAAGCTTTCTTCTCTTTCCCACCGACGGGCTGAAGAGGATATGTTACATTTTTATAGGTATTTTTATGACTTTTGCTCCGAGGAGTTAGCAAGTATAATTTCTCTGACAGCTTCCAATAGAGCAACACGTAGTGCCACTTTTATGCATCCTTTTGCAGTCCAACTTAAGAGGCCCCTTACTTTCTCCTTTTTTTGTTCCATTATCCCCAGAGTGCTAGACTGGAATTTGCTTCTTCCAATGTTCAGGTCTGGTGTAGATAAACTCCCCTTTACCACACTTAAGGGTACGTTAGTATTAAAGCATTATCCTTGGTGGACTGTCTGACGATATAAAAAAATTCTTCGATAAAAAATTATATACTCCTTGTTTAATTTGTTTATGTTATCTGCATAAGGTAACACTATTTCATTGTGCTTTTATACAAATTATAAATTTATAAAATATTGTATTACCCCAAAACACAATCAGTTCAAATTATGGTAAGTTTTTACATTTTTTGACCCTTGCCGATATTGATGATTTTTTGCATACGCTGATTACAAATCTAAAGTGAGTGTTTTTCTTCAACGTTTTATTTTTTAGATATCGATCCTTAAATACAATAATTAGATTAAATCCATTTACACTATTTTGACTCTTCTTTTATCACAGAATTCGTAATACATCAAACTATCATACAATGTTTGAAATTTATGTTAAAAAATTGTGTTGGTAATTATTTTATTTAAATTTTTGGTAAAAATACGAAACTCCCAAAAATATCAACTATTTAAATAGAAGGCTGTGAAGGTGAAGTGGTGCCATCAGTTCTTTCTTCGTTAAATCTAATTATTTAAATTCTAATATTCCACAATGATTTTAAATATTCAATAATAGTTTGTTTTTTAACCAATGTTGTACAAAAAAAACAGTTAATGTATAGTTGAATTTGATGATGTCAACTTTATACATGGTAATAAAGAATTATGGGAGTCCGGACCTGACCTACGATTCATTGTGCAAACTCCTCGGGGCCAATTCTCCTATTTCCGCTGCCCTGCACGCCTGAAAAATTTTGTTCTGCAGCATTGGCCTTCCATACACCTTTAAACTTCCTTTTTCTTTGCTTTATTACTATGCCTCAGTAGTTAAATAGCTATAACGTTTGACAAGAAACACGAAGGTACCGAGTTCGATTCTACAAAACTCCAAAAACTTTTTTTTATTAAAAACACACTTTTTATACTTACTTTCCAAGTTTTAAAATTGTTTTTTTACTTTTGGTACTGCACTTCAATTTTACAGTAATCAAGCATGTTTTCTGCGAATCTTTTTCCTGTCGACACAGTTAATTAAATCTATATAAAGAACACAAAACCAAATAAATATCTTTTTTTAACCTCCTGGTTATTAAGACAATTTAAGAGCTTTTCAAAGGTCAAAGCTGAACCTGAACAACCCAAACAACCGGCAGCTACCACCGGGCTCCATCGCGCCCCGCCAAGTATCTACTGGCCGGCATTCTCTTCCCCAAGACCTGAAAGGGTAAATGGGGAAGGGCGAAGATGTATATATTTGTAGCTTTAAGTTATACATGTAATTTATGAGTATTAATAAAGCATGTGTAAAGTATGAAAGTGGAAAAATTGGAATTTTACAGTGCTGACCAGCTTTATATATATTTATTTACGAAAAATAAATAAATATTAGAAATTTTACAGCTCTTTCATGGCTTTAAAGCATTATTTAACGCAGCCGTCAGATGTCGTTGTCATCGCGCACGGTGCCATTAAAAAAAGGAACAAATAAACATTAAAAAGTTAAGAAAATGAATAAGTTAATTTTTTTAAAATAAAACACTGTACAATTTTATTGAGAATAAAAGATATTTTTAATTTTTTTTTTCAAAAATATATAGTATACCTTGTTTAGCCGTTTTAAAAATATTTTAATTTTTAATTTAAAATTTAACTGATAATAAAATTAGCATTGCTTTGAAAAACAAATACTTTATTATAACCATGAAAAATCTATAAAAATACAAATTTTTATCTTAACTTTTACCATTTTCTCTGTACTTGAAAATGTTTTCCTAAAGTTACGATTGATCGCGTGGAAAACAAAATCGGACCGATATTCCTACTAAGTAACATAATTTCATTATCAATTTTTTGTCTTAGTATGTTTATATTTTCTGGCCTTTTATAATAGATTTAATTGTTATGTAACCCCACAAAAATAGATCCAGAGGATTTAAATCGGGGCTATTGGGCGGCCATCTAACAGTGCCATACCTTTCCATTTAGAAAACCATATTTCTTGTTAAGATACGGTGTGAAAAAACGTATGAACAAATTAAATTCTTTGTTTTCCAAGGAAATGCTGATTTTTACTGTTAATTGAATTTTTAATTAAAAACTTACATATTTTTAAAATGGCTGAAGAAAATGCCATCAAACTATACAGGTTGTTCGGCACATAAGTAAACATACATAAATCTGAAATGGGTGGGGCCGTCTGCTATGCGGCTTACCCAGATATTTTGACCTGGGCCCTAAAATTTTGTTTTAGAATTTTTTAACTTTTTTTTCAAAATTTTCAATTTTCGAAAATCAAACTAACATAACTTTTTTAAAAATCATGAAACTGACAATATTTTTTTTTTATATAAACTAATACTAGTATCATACAAATTTAATTGGGGCCCATGACAGCTACAATGAAAAATATGGGCCCTCAAACCACAAAAAGAGGTTAAAAATAATATTAAGAGCCAACTTTGCATTGTTTAAAAAAAATAGAAATGATTGAGTATTTCTAATTAGTCCAAAACATCTTCAATTTATGCTCTTTCAACCATATGCAATAACCACAATTTGCTTTCATATTGTACTTGTACAACTGGTTTTATAGCAAAATTTGAATTTCGTAAAAAATGCCCATCTTAATAAAGTTGACAAATAACTCTTGCTGTTTTGAGGCAAATATTTAAAAAAATATATAACAATACATTTGGCAACTCTTATAACTTTAAAACCAAATTGTAAGGACAAAATTTAGCTGCTAGTGTATATCTTAATTTGTTTCTCAATTTGTTCCTTTTAATCTTAGAAGAGTACACAAAGGCATAGGGCTTACGGATTAACGAACAATTTTGTCTTAAATAAAATAGCATTTGTAGATATAGTGGCGAAGAAAATACATCTGCAGGCAGCAGGTTTCACAGTTTGGACCATCTAGGAATTAAAGGACGAATAACCTTTAAACTTTTAGGCCTCTCAAGATGGAATGCAAGAGTGGTACTACGTGTTGCTCTATTTGGAAGCTGAAGATGCATTATATTACAGAATTTCTCGGAGCACAAACCATAAAATGGGCCAATAAATCATGCCTTTTTTGTTTTTAGTTGTGTGTACAAGGTAGCAAACATGTTTCTACTAAAAGCCCTTAAGAATAATATACACGGATGGCCAACCAATTTCTTGCATGCTGAGATTTTCAGTGCAATTAAAGGAGATTTCAATTTAATAGTAAAAAAAAATCTAAAAAAAAATAAGACCAAAAAGCTTAAGTAAAATAAAGACAGACAGAAAACGTGCCAAGACCGATTTCCTTTCTACCAGCCCAACAAGAAGAGGGGAATACCGCTGGCAGGGCATTCGGGCGGACCAGTGTTGCCAACTAGCGGGAAATTTCCCGTTTTGCGGTAAATTTAAAGGTTTAGAGGGAAAACAGAAAAGTCACCTTCGAACGCGAATTTTCGCAAATTACTTTAAATCGCAGAACATTTACATTAGGATTATTAAAAAATGATTGAGATATTTTTTTTTAGAATATGCTCCTTTAAGTTTTATTTTAGGCAAAGTTTTCCTTATTTATCATGTACTACGTAAATATTTTATTTTTTATTTACAGGGACGACCAATTTTAAAGAAAAATATTAGTGATGAATATATATTTCCCAAGTTAAAAATTTTAATAAACATAATATTTTCCTTGCCTCATTTAAATAATTATGCTGAAAGAATATTTTGTGTAACAGATATAAAATCAAAAAAAGCAATTGTATAGGTGATAATAATTCAAACACCATGTGTATGATACGCAGTAGCCTCCAAGCTTGGCAGTATTAGCTGGACCCCGGACGTTAAAGGAGTGATGGTCAATCGCATTTTTTGGGGATTTTTTACGATATTTTTGTTTTTATGCGATCATGTTAATCCCTGTTGTATTTAATATCACAGTAATTAAAAGGTTGTTGAATTTTTATTAGACTTAAACCTAAAAATAATACAAAAAATGATATTAAAAAAAAACCACAACTAACCACAAACATTTTTAAAAATTATAGAAATTAATAGTAATTCTACAACTAAAAAAATAACTTTAACAGAAAAACTCAAAAGTATTCTCATTTTAATAAATGCTCGAATATATTGTCCTGCTGAGCTTCGTATTACCCAAGGCGATTATTTTTAAATGAAAAGTTTTATAAAATGTATGACTTTTGAAAACATTTCCAAAATTGCTAATACATATTTTACGTAATGGCAACCAGTCAAAAATGGCTGGACGCTTGTACTGCATCCTCCTGCTTGCCTCAGTCAACACTTGCCGTTGTCCGTCATCGTATTGAAAACAGTTTAACAGTTTAAATTGTTGTTTTTTTCTTTTCAATTTAGTGCCATACCATATGTATCCTACTCTATTGCATTCAAATTGGCATGCAAGTTTTTTTCTTGCCAATCGTGAATATAACAAGAGTCAAAATATATTCCCTGGCAGAAAGGTCCAAAACATTTGTTATATATACAAAATTAAAAAAAAAATAAAAAAATGCAAGTTTTTTTATGTTTATTTTTCATAACAATGTAAGTATTGGCCGTTAAGGAAAAAATGTAGAAAAATAGGAGTTTTATAATTAAAGGACATGGCACACTTCTTATGGATTTGAGTCACCGACAGATTTTTTTGAAATTTTAGTATTTTATTTTGGAAGTTCAAATAAGCATTTTCTTTCATAAAATAATGCCAAAAATTCCTAAAAATATTAATTTTTTTATTACAAAATACTTTCAGTAGTTACCCTAGACTGATAAAATTAGGTATTTTTTATATAAAAAAAAATATATATTCCATACCATGTACTTTTTTTTAACGTGTACAGGGTTTTTATCTGTCATATCCTACAGAGTGCACGATTTATTAATGAACCAACAAATACACAGTCCAGTAGGCCTAAATAAAATATATAATGTCAGTTATTATTATAACCTATAGGAATTTCGTAACTTGGCAGTAACTCATTCATACATACAGCGTGTCCCCCAAAAAAGTAATTTTTAGATACTGGGTGAACCAAAATTATATGACGGTTTTATTTATATATTTTTTTTAGGGAAGGGTATTTTAATCCTAAAGTTATTTTAATTGCAAGTGTAACACCAAATCACTATTTTGCTTTATTGTGCAATATCCTACTAACTAACAAATTACTGAATTAAATTAAATACAAATTTAAAATAATTTGACGTACTGACTAATACAAATATATTTATGTGTTTGTTTACCAAGCGACACCATTTTTGTTTAAGAAACGCGTACAACGACAAATATTTTGTTTTGTTCATTATGGATTTATCTAACTTGTTACTGTTTGAAGTTTACCATAGTGTTTATTTTCGTTTTGAAATGATTAAGGGTTACCTTAAAACCTGTAATCTGTATTTTTACTGTAATATATTATGCATTAATTATTATTTATGTTTGTATTAAATAGCGACATTTTACGAAACTTCTGTTTTACAACAGCGGTTTAAGTATGACTGGAAAAAATATAAATAAAACCGCCATATAATTGTGGTTCACCCAGTATCTAAAAATGACTTTTTTGGGGACACACGGTGTATGTATGAATGAGTTACTGCCAAGTTACGAAATTCATATAGGTTATAATAATAACTGACATACTATATTATATTTAGGCCTACTGGACTGTATTCTTGTTGGTTCATTAATACATCGTGCACCCTGTAGGACATGACAGATAAAAACCCTGTACACGATAAAAAAAAGTACTTTGTATGGAATATATATTCTTTTTATATAAAAAAAATGTCTAATTTTATCAGTCTAGGGTAACTACTGACAGTATTTTGTAATAAAAAAATAAATATTTTTAAGAATTTTTGGCTTTATTTTATGGTATCACCCTGTATAGCTACAAGGTTGGCGCAATGAAAAAAAATGCTTATTTGGACTTCCAAAATAAAATACTTAAATTTCAAAAGATCTGTTGGTGACTCAAATCCATAAGAAGTGTGCCATGTCCTTTTCTATAAAATGGACTTAGAAGTCGCAAAATAGCAATAAACCAAAAAAAAACAACGAACAATACGTTGTGTCTTGCGTGATTTATTTTGGCCCTTTAGATTTTTTTGAGGACCTTACATTTATCAAAAAAACTTCGGTTTGATAGTTTTTGCACAATAATTTTGGGCCAAATATGGACCAAAGCTCGGGCGTAGTCCGAATATCCTCGTAACTCATTCCACGCTTTTAAAATTTTATCCTTAAGTTCGTTAACATTTCGGGGCCTAAACTTATTTTCACTATTTATTTATACATTTAAATCCAGACTACGTGCGGGCCACGGTAAAACCCTGATACGCTGCTCTTCCATCCATTCATCGACTTTCCGGGGACACTTATCTTGTCGAAAGAAGTATGATATTCTGTAGTAGATCTATATATATATATATATCTCCGCATTAAACCTTCGATAAAATAACATACACCGAGTCCTTGTACACTCAGCCACCCCCAAACATTTACCGAACATCACCCACTATTTCTGTACTTTTGGGTATATTTAATCTATACGACTAGAATTATAAATACATAGAATTAATTACCTGATTAAGGACAATATCAACATCTCTCTGCGATGTCTTACTCCAATAATTTCGGCGTATTTTTGAAAATCAGCCATTTTGCTTCATCAAATCGTATTCCTTGAGGCCTATATACCTTAAGTATTTCATTGTAGCACGACTGAAACACTTTCTTATTGGTGAACATAATATTTTCCCAAAAAATCGGAGGTTCCAAGTAAAATTGTAGACCAAATCCAATGCGTTGTTCTTTATTTGCATTTGTTAAAAACGGTTTGAAGGCTGCCGGGTGGCAGCTCAATTCGGATATTTGCCTTATTCTTCGCCGTTCTAAGCAATGCGATGCTGGAAAATTGCTTTTCGTTTTTGCTGCAACTACAGACTTAAATGGTAGGTTTCTCAAAACATCAACTAAATTATTGTCTTGATCTTGATTCGATAGCCTGGGCGACCACTTCCAGCTTTTCTCTCAAAGGAATGTGTTTTCTGTTATTTTTTTTTTTTTTTAACAAAACGAATAGTACTCTTTGGGATGTTAAGCTCCTCCGCCACATCCCTTTCTGACCAAACTCTCTGCTCAATATAATGAATAATTATTACTTTTTGATTCAAAGTTAAGTTTGGCATTTCAAAAAAATATTTTTAGACACTGACAACGGACACCCATTTTTCTATTAGGTTTTTCAACAGGTAGTTATATTCAGTAGGAGGTGGGATAAGCCTATTTTACAAAAGGGAAAAAAATTGTGCAAGATTTAATAGCCGTTACTGTACCTTAAACGTTTAATTGTTTTTTTACATATAGCCATCACATATATTTTTTAATTGACTATCAGATCAGTTCAAATTCTGCAAATAAAAATAAACAAGATGGTTATTTTACATTTTCTTAATACGATTAAAGCTACAAATATGGCTTCGTTCAGTCTTCGTCGAATAAACCGGTACAAATACAGGTAACGGATACACAGATATTCCAGGTAATATTCGCAACGTTATCGCTTTCAGTTATGTATCTAACTACTCAGCGTATATTCAAGGCTAAAATAAACATTAGAGCATTTGGTGAATACATACTGAATAAATAAATAGAATAATACGGGACGTGTGTTGCAAATAGAGCAAAAATGACACGTGCAACGATTAAATGGCAGCTTTTATTTGAAACAGGATGGCGCCATTTTAATGGATTTTCAGGACATTGGGAAAATAACAAAAGGAAGAGCCTCTAATTACAGGTTCTTGAGTTCGATTTTTATAACAACTGCAACGGTAAGAAAAGTCGAGGCCAATTTTATTCGTCTCGGAGATAGCAGACGTTTTTCAAATTTTGACGATTTCAGTAAAACTCTGCATGTTGGTTGTTAATAAAGATAGGAAAAAATGGTAAAAAGCATATTTATGTATAATTTTACGTAGAATCTTGTGTCGCAGATAATTATTTAATTACGTTTAAAGATATAACTGAAAGTTACCTTTTTCAATGGACACCTATAATATATTATATATATATATATATATATATATATATATATATATATATATATATATATATATATATATATATATATATATATATATATATATATATATATATATATATATATATATATATATATATATGTCGCAGCCAACTAGCTTAATTAGCCATTTAATCAACAGCCTAGCCTCTTTACTAAACAGCACCGTTCAACTAGCGGCCTGAATTATATAGCCGTCACGTTTGTTACAATATCTAATAAACTGGCTGGCTAATGCTTAGGCCAATCATACCATAGGGTGACCATGTGACAGAAATAAAAAAGATGAAACATCTGATGTAAGAAATTCTTTATAAAATATACTTAAAATGTAACATATTACTGTTGTTTGGAAATCATGAGATCAGGTGTGGTTAGTTGTGGTTAGTTTTGGTGAACAAGTTGTCGATAGAAATTCGCCTAAAAATTAATATGCTCAAGTCACTCACAGCTAAATTTAATTATTATTGTCACTACACTCTTCCATTGTACTATTTTTTAAAACTTTGGACAACCCCATCACATTTGTTTTTGTCGACGCCAAAAACATATATATATATATATATATATATATATATATATATATATATATATATATATATATATATATATATATATATATATATATATATATATATATATATATATATATATATATATATATATATATATATATATATAGCATAGACATTTGAATGCTGCACAGTCAAAATCTGCATTAAATCATCTAAAACTTTCCCCATATAAACATTTCTCTATCTTGTATACTAACCAAGATACCAATACATCTAGGCCGAATTTGGAACAAATGATCGTTTTATTTCTAAAACAAAATATTGTTTTATTTTTATTTTATTTTATTAACGAATATTGACAGTATTAATTAAAATTAGTGATGAGCTTGATTTGTTTAGTCCGCGTGAAACGATGGACATATTTGGGCATTACAACGTAAAATTAGTTTCCAATGTCGAGTTATATCGATTGGTTGGTTAAAACAGAAAATTGATACATAATGCGGATATTCTATTAATAGTGTGTAATACGAATTTGCCCATTATTAAATTACTTTGCTTAATATTTTGGATACCGATAATTAAAATTCATAAAATAAATAAGAGGAAATAAAGAAACTCATCAGTGCTATTCGTCAAGCAAATGAACCGTACGTAATATGTAAACAGCAGGCAAACTCCGTAATTCCATAGAGATAGAAATAGACAAGAAATAAGTTAGAAAGATTCTTTCTTTCTATCACCAATTGGTACTCCATATCATTTTCTTTAAGTGGCTTCTTAAACTTCGGTAACGGAAATATAGTATGTTATTCAACATGAAAACATAGGTTGCTTTGTGCAAAAATGACAATTGAAAGGATTAGCCGATAGTAACAGATTTTTATGTTTATTATCAAAACCTTGAAGCTTTGTTTTTTTGTTAACGTTTTGTTTATCTTAATAGCTCCATTTTTAGAGCTTACTTATTTTTTACCCAAGTTTAAAAGTAAAATATCCAAAAAACCTAAGATTATCAAGTTAATTCAAAAGCATTTTGTGTAAAATTGGGCCAAAACTAAGATCATATACTAAATTACCAACAATAATAATACTTATACCAAAAAAAGTTATGACAAAATAATAGTAAAAAAAATGAATAAAGCTTCCGGCTATACCACAGATTATAATAGTAACAAAAATTTATCATATAGAAGTGTATTTTAGTTTATATATATATATATAATATATATATATATATATATATATATATATATATATATATATATATATATATATATATATATATATATATATATATATATATATATATATATATATATATATATATATATATATATATATATATAAACAGTGATTACATGACCGATAAAAACAATAATATCGTAAAGAAACTCCAAAAAATGCGATTGACAATCACTCCTTTATCGTCCGGAGCACCTATACTAGGTATTGCTTTTTTTGGGCATTACAACGTAAAATTAGTTTCCAATGTCGAGTTATATCGATTGGTTGGTTAAAACAGAAAATTGATACATAATGCGGATATTCTATTAATAGTGTGTAATACGGATTTGCCCATTATTAAATTACTTTGCTTAATATTTTGGATACCGATAATTAAAATTCATAAAATAAATAAGATTAAATAAAGAAACTCATCAGTGCTATTCGTCAAGCAAATGAACCGTACGTAATATGTAAACAGCAGGCAAACTCCGTAATTCCATAGAGATAGAAATAGACAAGAAATAAGTTAGAAAGATTATTTCTTTCTATCACCAATTGGTACTCCATATCATTTTCTTTAAGTGGCTTCTTAAACTTCGGTAACGGAAATATAGTATGTTATTCAACAAGAAAACATAGGTTGCTTTGTGCAAAAATGTACAATCTCAGAAAGGATTCGCCGATAGTAACAGATTTTTATGTTTATTATCAAAACCTTGAAGCTTTGTTTTTTTGTTAACGTTTTGTTTATCTTAATAGCTCCTTTTTTAGAGCTTACTTATTTTTTACCACGCAAGTTTAAAAGTAAAATATCCAAAAAACTGCTAAGATTATCAAGTTAATTCAAAAGCATTTTGTGTAAAATTGGGCCAAAACTAAGTATCATATACTAAATTACCAACAATAATAATACTTATACCAAAAAAGTTATGACAAAATAATAGTAAAAAAATATGAATAAAGCTTCCCGAAGCTATACCACAGATTAGTAATAGTAACAAAAATTTATCATATAGAAGTGTATTTTAGTTATTAATTTAACTGTACTTAGTTTTACCTAAATTAAAAAGCCTATTGAAAATAAAAAAATCCCAAATCTAAAAGTTTTCCATACCCTGTACCTTGGAAAAGAAGCCGTTGTCGAGCTATGTTTAAATAACATTTTTCTTTAATTTTTTGTTAAGGAATCTTAAAATTAAGCAATGGCGTTTGGTTTTTGAATCACTCAGTATACGGTTTAATGTTTTATAGCAAGGAAAAAAGCTCCGACCAATAGTTCGTTGACAGACAGCATATATTTCCATAAAAAGTCAAACTATGTATATTTTTTAAAATCTAACATTAAGTATGCAGTTGCACGGTAACTCTAAAATATTCATAATATGGTAATGTATGATATGTAATATTATTTAACATGAAAACATAAGTTGCTTTGTGGAAAGAGGTACAATCTATGAAAGAATTCGCCGATAGTAGCAGATTTTTATTTTTATTATCAAACCCTTAAAGCCTTGTTTTTTTTTTAACGTTTTGTTTATCTTAATAGCTCCTTTTTTAGAGACGATATTTAGATTTACGCTAGGACATGTTTACACTTAGTCTTATGTAAAAAATAGAGGTGATGCGATACTTTTTTGGCGCAATGTAGTTATAGGGCTTCAAGTAGTTTTTGAAAATTTTATTAAGAAAGGTAAAATTTAGTAAGGAAATATACAGGCAAATTATTAGTACATTTTAAAAGAAAATCCAAAAAGCTGTTTAGAATATTTTCCAAAATAAAAACTTGGTTAAAAAATCCAAAAATATTTTAAAGAAACATGAGGAAATTTTAAAGATCAATGAAAAACGCAAAAAATTATAAATTCCTTATTTTAAAGTGCAATGTCCAAATGTATTTAAAAATATGTGTATACATTTATAATTAAAATGCATTTAAAACACTAATGGGGTTTAAGACAAAAAATATTTTTCGCTTCCTCAAAGTTGTTCTATCCTACAAAATGCATAAAAATTGGTCCGTTTTATAATCTTCAAACCACAGACCACAATCACCAAACTTAAATAATTTAATTTATTTATTTAAAGATGAACCTAATAACACAAAACACTCTAGGTTATTATATGTAATTCAAATAAAATATGACTTGAAAAATAAACACATAGGTAAATAAAGATTTGCAGGTTGGTGGGTTAGGATTACTTATAAATGTCAAAATGAAATGAAAAAATAAGTAAAGCAATGACAGGGATAACCTTATGTACATTTTCATTGGATAGAAAGAGAATTAATCGTAGCAAGACCCTTGCTGGTTTTTTTATTTCTATACTCCGAACCAGCCATTCGGAAATCCGATTATAGCCGAGAAAACTTATGGAGTCGGGTTAAAAGAGATTTTTTATTATAGACAGGAAATTACTTATCTATGGTGTTACGGAGTTCGCCTGCAGGACATCGACACACTATAACATTATTAAGTTAGAAATTAAAAGTAGAATTGTTAATAAAATCTTACATTTTTCCTCTGAAAGGGTGAATTTTAAAAAATTTAAAACAAAAGATGTTCCAAACTTAGTAGGGTTTAATTTTATTAAATTTTGACAATTGGTACACTTAAATCATTAACCGAAATACCTTCTTATATAATAAAGTTTTGTAACTATTATGGACTACTTGCGTAGCTTTGATCAGTTTTTGTCATATTTTTACCATTACTTCGTCATAACTTTTATGGTATTATTATTGTTAATAAGGTGGTACATAAAAAAGGTATTCACGAATTACTTGGATAAACTTAAAAGCTTTTGAGCTATTCTTATTTAAACATTGCGCGGTATGCAATGGGAATATTAGAAACCATTAACTATATAGCTAATTAAAAAAAAAACAATTAAAAAAGGATGCATTTGTGAACACATGAAATATTTTTTGGGATTAATTTTAAATGTTACTTATTTTGTTCCGCGCAAGCTTAAAATTAGAATATCTCAAGAGCAAAGTTTATCAAGTTAATTTAAAGCAGCAATTGGTAACAGTAACCAAGGTTAATCATTACAAAGTGTATTTTAGTAAATATTTTAACTGTACCAAGTTATAAGTTATTTAAATTAAAAAATCTTATTTGAAAATAAAGGAAAAATCACAATTCCAAAAAGTTTTCTTTTATATCCTGTATTTTTAATAACAAAGCTGTTTTCAAGCTATGTTTATAATGTATATAAGTAATTTAAAACAAACGCCATTGCTTAATTATGAGATTCCTTCACCAAAAATTTTAAAAAATCTTTAATTTTTGTAAAAAAACTCAAAACTAAGCAATGGCGGTTCTTTTTTAAATTACTCTGTATATACATCCCAAATTTAAAAGTAGTATATTTTATAGCAAGGGAAAAAAGCTCTGAGCAATACTTCCGTTGACACGCAGGGTATATTTTTTTGTAAAAAGTTAAACAATGTATATTTTTAAAAATCTAACATTAAGTATTCAGTTGCATGGTAGCTCTAAAATATCCATAATATGGTAATGTATATTTTATGATCTATTCGTACTTTGGATATAAAATACTTTAATGTATTTCCTATAGAAACATCAAGCCCAATCTTATGGGTCATCTGAAAAGAAAACAAAGTTATTTATTTTAAAATTTTAGGTTTTAAAAATAATAAATATACTCTAAAACTTGCATATACGGTTTTCTTCTATTATTTCGCAAATTTTATTTGTCATATTCGGGTCCTCGGGATTGCAAATATACTGGCGGGAGAAATTATGTTTTTAATATTTTTTTTTGATTTTAAGATTTAAAATTACCTTGATTTTCTATATAATGCGAAAACCCCCTTTATGACAAGAAACGTCACTCAGGTTGCCTGGAGGTCTGTTTTAATACGTCCCCAAATTTTCACGTCTGAAATATAATTGGGGAAAATAAAAAGCCGCTTTAACGGAGAACTATCTAGAAAGATATTCCAGCATATAAATGCTGCTTTTTTAATACGTCCCCAATTTCAGACAAATTTAAAAGTTCTAGTCGGTCATGGTTACTTCTGGTTAGCAAAGCAGCTTTTTTTTTTTCCCCCTTTTTTTTCCCCAATTTAAATTTTAGACGTGAAAATGCGGGGACGTATTAAAAAAGACCGCTCCTGCTTTAACTAACCAAGAATTAACCATGATCATTTTTAAAACGCCCTCAATCGGTCATGGTTAGTTTTGGTTAGTTGTGGTTAGCATTTCAGATAAATTCAAAAGCCTAAGTTCTAGTCGGTCATGGTTAGTTCTGGTTAGCAAAGCAGCTTTTATTTTCCCCAAGTATATTTCAGACGTGAAAATGCGGGGACGTATTAAAAGACCGCTCCTGCTTTTAACCAGAATTAACCGTCATTTTAGGAAAAAACAAACGCCCTTAGTCGATCATGGTTAGTTTTGGTTAGCATTTCAGACAAATTCAAAAGCCCTAAGTTCTAGTCGGTCATGGTTAGTTCTGGTTAGCAAAGCAGCATTTTCCCCAATTATATTTCAGACGTGAAAATGCGGGGACGTTTTTTTAAAAAGGCCGCTCCTGTTTTAAACCCGAATTAACCATGACCGACTTTTAAAAAAAATTAAAAAGCCCTTAGTCCCGGGCATGGTTAGTTTTGGTTAGTTGTGGTTAGCACCTTTTATTTTCCCAATTAAATTCAGACATAAAAAGAAATATCAAAAAATTTAAACACAACAGCCCCCAAAATTATTAAATCCGGCAACACTGTTGATACTTATTTTAAATTTGACAGTAGAAAGAATTTATAATCAATTACATATTAGTTTTCTAACCTATATATTTTTTTTATTTAACTTAAAATTTTTTTTCATTTTTTCTGCGTATTTTGTCAATGGATTTTTGTGTGTTGTGTCTGTTTTAAATTTATTAATCTATCGTTTTTACCCCGCCCAGCCCCCAAATTTATAAGGGCCCCCTGCTTCTTTAATTAAAAAAAAATAATAAACGCAAATTTCTCTTCTCCGCCAGTATATTTGCAATCCCTGGGGCCCCCTAGAATATGACTATATAAAAATTTTGCCAAAAATTAAAAAATAGGAGAAAACCGTATATAAAAGTGTTACCCTATACTCGTCACAACAAAGAAATCTTTATTTGTGACGTTATCGTTAATTAAAAAAAGAATACTACAATAATTTTTATAAACAAAATTTAGATACATTTAATTGTTGACCGAACCGTTAATTTTTTTTTTTAAGTTTTTACAGTATTTATCAAGTACATCTGAAAGTCCCAAAGGGCCAGTCGACGTTATGCGTACGTACACAGGAATTGTATATACATCTAATCACGCAATAATGGTTAAAAAATTACGAAACACTATTAGATCCCAAGTAACATAAACAAAACCATACAATGTAAACGAAACACAACAAATGGTATTTATAAGATCCCTTCTAACTGTAATAAATATTATATAGGTAAAACTTCCAAACCATTGGCCAAACGCATAAAAGATTATAAAAAGAATTCCGCCAATCAAAAATCTGTCAACATGCATTTGCTAACAACCACATAATAATCTGGAATGCTTTTGGTATTTAAGCAAAGGAAACTTAAAAAAAAACCTAAAATATAGGAAAGTGCATTTATATTATTAAATAAGGATAAATGTGTAGCATCAATATCTATTAATTTAAATAATACATGGTTACCTATGCTTGATGCTAAAGTAATTTTAGGTAAAGTTAAAATCAATTAACACACCACCTCACCTTTTTTGTTTTTTCTTTTTAATTATAACTATATCAGTCAAACAAACTAATATGTCATTTATAATAAAACGTCATAATTACAAAAAATCTTTCCGAATTTCCTAAATTTTTAAACTAAAAAGCCACCGAAAGGTAGATTACTGCTTTAAATTATTTGAAGGTTTACCCTTTTTTGTTTTAGGCGATCTGCAAGTTCATAAAGGGCAATAGGGCTGAGCAGACTCAGTTCGCTATACCCCGGGATCAGGTCTGAAGTGGTCCCATTTGCTAAAAACTTTTATGGCGTGTGATCCCAACAAAAATTCACTAATACGTACGCAGGGTTATGCCCTAAGACCAAGGGTAAAGTGACCACATCAGCCGAAACCCAATAAATATTTATTTATGGGAAAATAATTAAATTTATATGCATTTGCTGTAATAACAGTGTACAGAGTGTTATGGAAATACTTTATTATATTGAAATCCCGAGATCCTGATGTAAAATTGAATGAAATAAAGATAGTAAAAAGTAGCGGTCAATTATTAAGTATTAAGATATTTGACCCAACAATTGTTAAGTCAAAACACACACCCGTAATTGTCAACGAGCTCTTTAAATTCTATGGTTTTATTTTGTCAATATTATTACCCATGTCTACAAAGGCTTTCATAAGACCACCGAACCAACAATGTACTGTCAAACTACTGGAACAATCAAAGATACACCTTAAAACTCTAGTGGGACTGTACACAGGACACTGCAGATTGAAATAGCACATGCACAAGATCGGCCTAGCGAAAGACGCCGAGTGCCGCATGTGCATGGAGGGGGATGAATCAGCAGAACATATGTGTTCACATACTGTGTTCGTTCCCAGCAATGGCACGACTAAGATTCGCAATCCTTGGCAATGACACTTTGTTGCCGGGGGAGGTGAAATATCACTCTCCCAACAGAAATATCAGAGTTATTAGGAGTCTGGACCTGGTGGGAGAAATATAAAAGGGTGTGAGCCACAAAAGACCGATTGGTCGCGATGGATGGTGTTATACCCACTCACTTTAAACCTACCTACCCACCTACCTACCTACCCATTTCTAATTTCCTCAAAAATTTACCGGTTAAAAAACATATTACAAGTAAAAAGTACACGATACACCAAGTTTATTTTCGCAGAAGGAATTAAATTACAACAACAATGCCCGAAAAATACCTTACAAATACGCTACTTGTGCGTTTATTGTTCTGGTAAGAAAATTACATAATTTATTTTTAAATATAAGAGTGTTTTTAAATACATTTTCTATTAAACTTGCGCGTCAGCTAAAAGCTTATTCTCTGTGCGATGTTGCCACCTCCAACATTGTCTCTTCTCTGCAAGGCCTTTAAGCATATACCTACTAAAGGCAGCCTTGCCGCTCGACCGTGCAAACAAGTGTGAGAGAAAAAGCAGTCGTTTCACGTGCCTGATTGGTTGGCCTCGAGGGATTTGTATCCCGCTCTGCGTACTTACTGGTAGGCGGGGTACGTACATATAAACATACGAAATACAAACATACATACACCTATAAAATTTTGTACATCAGTTTGGAAACCCTTATGTGATTTTTTTTTATTTTTATAATGTTACACACATACGTGTCGAATTGATATTCTCCTTTTTTCTGAAGTCAGATAAAAAGACCATTTTTACAATATATTTTAAAATATAATTTGGGACATAATTTACTCTATGTATGCCAGAAAAGGATATCTAACATTGTTTTTTATCTTTGTGACAGTTCACGAAGGATTTTTCATATACATATATACTATACTTGAAATATACATATACATACAGGGTCACCCAGACCTATTTACCCACCCATTTGTTCGAAAACTGTTCGTGTTTCGTTTTAAAAGTAGATTCTTAAAATTAAAATTAAAAAAAATACGGGGGGTGTAAAAGGGTAATAGATATAAGTTTTTTTTTTGTAATACAACCCCCTATATTTTCCAGTTTTCAAACTTTTATTAATTTTACATCAATGTTTTGTACTATGTCCTATATCATCTTAAGCCGTTTCCCATTTTTAAATTTATTTAGTTTTTGCGATTTAAAATAACAATAAGTTAAAACGGTTTATTAAATTACAATAGTCTAAAAATTAAGAAAGATGTTCAAAGTAATTTTTTAAATTTTACACAACTGACATCTTTCAAAAATTCTGTCGTACAGGAGTTATAAGAACTTCTGCGGAATTTCTTGGCAGGCAATGGATATTCTTTTTTTTAATTCTTTCAAGTTATTTAGCTTTTCCGCATAAACAATTTGTTTTAAATGGCCCCATAGGAAAAGTCTGAAGGTGAAAGGCAGGTGACCTTGGCCCCTGACTGGGCCCTGATTCCCATCCATTTCTCTCGTATTTATTGTCCAAATAAAATGATACTTCAGCTAAGTTGTGGGGCGGGCCCATCCTGTTGCCACTACACATTTAGGTAGTCATGCGTGGAATATCTTCTAAGAATTCCGGTAGGATCGTTCTAAGAAAATGCAAATACCTTTCCATTTAATGTCCCTTCATAAAAAGGACCAATTATCCGGCCGTTGAAAATTCCGCACCAAACATTTATTCCCCATATTTCTCAGAAACGTGCCCGCACCCAGTGAGGATTTTGTACAGACCAGTAGTGTTATGTTGATTCAAGATTCCATTATTATAAAATCGGAATTCGTCCGTAAATAGAATGTGTGTCAAAAAATTCTAATCATCGTGTATCTTCACAGATATCCATGCAATGAATTCAATCCTTCTTTCGTAATCGGTTTTACGCAAATTTTGTACCAGATGAATTTTGTACGGATAAAAACCGTTATCTACTAAAATGAGTTGAACTGATGATTTGGTAATACCCGTCTCATTGGAAATTCGTTTAATTGATGCGTTAACATGGATAGAAACAAAAGCGAGTACATTGAAAATGTTATTTTCCTCATTAAAAGGATGCAACTGCGGTACTCCGTTTGGGCTGGAAAAAGCACAAGTTTTCGTTCCACATTCGCAAATGTTCTTGGCGATGGGGTAGCTCTCTGGAAATCGCTCCCTGTACAATGCCGTAGCTCTTCTCGCATTTTTCGTACACTCTCCATAAATTAGCAACATGTCTATGTATTCACTAAAAGTGTATAAAGACGGCATACTTAATAAATTAATTAACTTTGTCTGATTATCATTTGACATTTGTTGTCAAACTAAGTGATCGAAATTGGATACCAAGGCAATTCAACTGGTATCGAAGCAGGTGGCGAAGTAATTATTAAGTATTATTTCAAATCTCAATAAAAATATAAATCACTTAATAAACCGGAAACGGCGTAAGATGGATAAAGGATATGGTACATAATATTTATGTAGAATTAATAGATGAGTTTGAAAACTGGAAAATATACAGGGTGTTCCATAATAAAAATAAAAGTTACATCTATTATCTTGTTTATGGCACACCCTGTATATGTTATACTTTAATTTGAACAATCTACTTTTAAAACAAAACACCTTTTATCTGAAACAATTTTTTTTTCGACGAACCGTTTTCGAACAAATCGCTGGGTAAATAGGTCTGAGTGACCCTGTATAATCTCCTAAGTACCAGAGTACCGTGTGAGTGCCGGGTTTTCCGATGTTTAACCCATCTTTTTCCCCAGTTCTGTCAACGCTGTCCAAGCACTAAAACATGCAAATATTGCATTTTACAGCACCTTTTTTAGACAACGAGGTAGTGCCACCACGGACGTTATTTTAAATAACTACTACCTAACAATCCCCGCAACAATAAGACAAAAGTTCAGGGAAGAATTTAAAGGTTTGTTCCAACACGTCGAAAAACCGTCACCGAACGATCACGCTCATGCGCAGTGATTAAAGTGCGTTCCAGCAGAGACGTGATGGTTATCGGACGATCCTGTTTGTATACCAACAAAACTTGGGATCGTTTAGTTACGGTTTCAGAACGGTAATTCTGATACATGGCCTAAATTGAAAACTGTTTGGGTTGACTTGCGCATTGAACATCTTGGCACTGGATTTTTGATTTTTAACAGCTGTTTCATGTTTATTGTTTCATATTTCATCTTCATATGTTTACTGTTAAGGTAGGATTATGCAGAAAAGTTAGTTAATTTAAGTTAACAAAATTATGTTTTTTTATAAATTAAGACATTTGTGTGAAAACATGCCAATCAGTTTTAAAAAAAAACAATAAAATTTAGCATACGTAGGGCAAATCACTGTTAATAGGGTTTTCGTGATTTCTATTTTATTGATGCACTTCTGGCAGCTGTCCGGTAATTTGTTAAATTGTTAAATAAATATTTGTATAAAAATATATAATTTGTTACATTTTTTTATAACGCATAGGAAATAAGTTGCTGTAAGCCTATTTTATGATGTTATTGTGTGGGAGTTTAATTATTTTAAAAAGGAAACATTTATTTCATTTTATGATAAGGTTAAAAAATTTAAATAAGTTAAGAAAGTTAAAAGTTGTTTATCTTTATAACTTAACTTAATTTTTAATTTATTTTATAATTAAAAACATTTGATCACATAATGTTTATCTTTTCTTGTGTGACTAACTTATTTTAACTTAATTTAATTTTTCTGCATAATCCTAACTTTATTTAGCGAATAGCGTGCAACGTGCTTTAGCATTTTCTTTTTCCCTCGCTTGTTTACTTTTCAAAACATTAATTTTTACACCTTCTAAGCACATCATTAAATTTAATTATCTTTAAAGATGAGTGACAATATTATGAGTGATATTTGCTAACTTTGATCACAAAAAATAATAAGTAGAAAAGTAGGGTTATATTTTAAAACAAAAAATTCAAAACTTTGATTTGACAGTCCCAAAAACGATCCGCAAAGCGATCCAACGTTTGTACTTTTCGTACCCCCACGAAACTATTTTAAGCCGCCATGGTCAAGCGCCCCAAAAAAACAGTTCAAAAACGATTTCGAAACGATCCCGGGATTTCTTGTTGGAACAATCCCTAAATATTTTGATTTTCCATTGATTCCCCAAGAATTTGAATTAAGAGTATAGGCTTCAAGTGAAAAAAAAATCAAATAATAGAAAGTATCTGATAAATCTGACAGATATTGTTCATAATAGCTATTTATGGTACTAGTGTATTATTATACATATAAGTCACGCAAAAAAGTTTAGCTAATTTTCTCGAGTGAGTTATATGTAATATCACGTGTTACATACAATATTTTTTCCGAAACTGTAATATTGTTATAATATAAAGTTGAAGTAAGATATATAGAAAAGATCCCTGAAAAAAATTCTCTGTAGTATATTTCTAATTTATCCGATTATGTGACATAGTAAATAACAGGTGGATTTTTCTTGCTACAGTGCAATTTTTCGAAATAGATTGCGGTTTTGTAACCAAGGTGATTGTTAATTAAAAAAAAAATTGATGTTCATAACTCACTAGTGGGATAAAATCTATTACTCACTACTTTATGTTACTAGTGAGTTATGGGTTACTTTATTTGTCTATATTTAGATCTATAATAAACGTATAATTTGACAGTATTGGATAAAATAATTAATTTTTAAGGGAGCATATTAAAAATAGAGATTTAGGTTCGAAAGGTTTTCCTCAAGTTTTTTTTGTTTTTGGTAAGTTGTTTTTAAGCTGAGGATATTTATTTTTGTTCATTATATATAATTAATTATAATAATTTTTAATTGGTATTAAATTTGTTAATAAATAGATATTTAAAGTTTACTTTTATTTTTTGAGACTGATAGTCCACAGATAAACGTAAAAATTTAAGTATACGACAGACATAACAGACTGATAATTTTTAAACGCGCTAGTGAATTTTATAACCTAATACCAATAGACAAAAATATCTAATTATCTATTTACGCCATATGTTTTTTTCTTACCTGGATGGCGCACCTAAAGGGGGCATAATTCCAACTTTACTCATCCTTACTTTATTATTATAAATAACTTAAAACCGATCGCTTTTAATTTAATTCTTCACACCTTTTTTAAAAATAAAATGAAAAACAAAAACAGAAAAAACTTTATTTTCAATATCAGAAACGTACCCGCAATCCACAAAGAGAATTTTAAAGTGAATAAAAGTCACAGATAGAGAAGTTGGATATCGTTTCAATGTTGCTGAATGTCATCATCTGTGATTGCTCCTGATAGAGCACGTGATTAGAATATCTTACCTCGAAGCTCTAAAAGGAAATGCATAGTAATATTATACATCCGTAAATACGAATATGCTATGAATTATGTATAAGCAAGAGTATGTAGCGAGATATTCTAGGACTTATTTTAGGACTTATTTTATAATGGTGTTGGAAATATTACTTCTTAAATAGGATATGCTTTTATAATGTGTCCGGGAAAATGTGGGAAATCTCCTGGATATAAAAAAACATGTGAAAAGAATACTACAGGTTCATATGAACTTTTTAAACATAGACCTCTTTTTTGGAGATATTGTCTCCCAAAGGTTTCCAATAGAATAATTTTTTTAGACATAATTATTGAACCATCGGATATTTTCCAATTTTATTTTAATAAAAACTATTCTACTAGACGACAAGTTTTATTGGTATTTGCTAGCTGACAAATATTAGTTATTCCTACTTTACTGGACTCTCCAAGAATGATTTTAGCTTTTCTTTTTTGATTGAATTTTCTACGTAACCCTCCGCTACTGTATTTGATTTACAACCTCCGTGTTGTTTTATTTTTAGAAGGTCAGCACCAGAACCTGCTAATAGTGTAGCAGATGATCTGCGGAAGCAATGACCAGTGAATTAGTCTGGATATAATAATTTTAGAAGCATTTCAATATTTTTAGGTTATATACCAAACGTATTTATTCTAATAGGCAATTGAGCGTATTTAATTTAGAATTTATCAGACTTAATGTTTTTTGGTCCTTAACGGTTTATTTCCTTATGATTTCTACAAAATCAAGCCACTCTATGTCCCTTTCTGTAATAGTAAATTCCCTCTATGTATTAGTTTCTGTAGTAGGAATTCTTTTTTAATATATATTTCTTCATCCACTAGATTTTCTAACGATAAGCGTAGAAATGTTAACCCATAACAATAATCATTGCAACCTGAAAAAATACAAATATCTGAAGGTGTGGTTCCTTCCACGCGGCCATCGCACGCGACTAACGCATACGGCCGCCATTTAATCAGGTGGTTTCTTAGGACCGCGGCTCAAACTCGCGATAGCAAAATTATTATTGTAAAGGGAATAATTTTTGGTAAGAGTCGTGATGGATGATCTAGCAATATATTTATTATTGGAAGAAAAAGAGGATGACGAAATACTATTACAATTAGCCAACCTGAAACATAGCAATGCCCCTATAAATCCAATATTTCAGCAAAGACGCGATGAGGGTTGTTATACTACATTAATAAATCGACATCTGCAACAGGATGAAGTAAAATTTAGAAAATATTTTAGACTGAATAAAGCAGAGTTTACTTTTATTCTTGACTTAATAAAAGACGATATAAAGTCCAAGCCAGACAACAGAGTTGAATATCCAATAACCCCAAATGAAAAATTAGCCATTGTATTAAGCTAAATCTGTACAGGGTGTACCAAATTCGAGTCTTATCATTAGGATCTGGGAACTTAAAGAGATACGAGGTCGGTTAAATGAAGGCAAAGTTGCGCAATATGATGCTAATCAAAATGCCACCTTAGAAGTTTAAAATTTTCGAATACTTACTTTTGGAAAAAACCGATTATTCGCGATTTAGTTTTTATTTTTTTATAACTTTATTTGAATGGATGTAACAAAATAACTTTTACATTTCCATTGCTACTTTTTCTGTTCTACAAGATAGAGTTATTAGATTTATACACCGACGTTTCGTCTTTGAGCTGCCATCATCAACTTCTTTTTTTATACGGGCCTGGATTTTTTTATTATGTATTTTAGGTTATAGTTCCCAAAACCAATAATGTACTGCACTTATTCAAAAAATTTATATTAATGGCCATTTTCATAGGAAACCATATATTAGAGAGAGTCATACTATATATTTTTGGAAGGATCTTAGGAAAACATTAAACTGATTTTTTTTTAATAAGTGCGAAACATCATTGGATTTGGGATCTTAAATGCTCTTAAAATACGTAATAAAAAATCCAGGACCTCGTTTAAAAAATAAAGTTTCAATTTTTAACAATTAAAAAAAACACCAGACATTTCACACAAAACAACACAAACAAAATATCAGTCGCAGACACGACTGCGACTACACTGCTTCTTCAGCAGTCCAGTCGCATCAATCGCAGTCGTTGACAGCGGACGCATACGACGGCCGCTTGGAAGAAACCAGGCACATTTAAAAACATGAGTAGGAGTGCTTTGCGGTTAACGTAGTGCGTTAGTCGCATGCGGCGGCCGCGTGGAAGGAAACATACCTTGAAGCTACTCAACTATTTTAGGGCAAAAATAGGGTAGTAGATACGTTGTATACCTTTATTATTAAACATGACTTGTCATCGGTTTCCGTTAAGAATCTAAAAAATGTTCTTTGGTAGGTACATAAGACTTTTTTGATTGATATCCCTTTGACTGCCTCTTCAGAAACGTGACAAGTTCAGTAAACTTCTTCATATCAATCTTATTTTTTAAAGATAAGTTATGTCCCTATTATCGGATACAATGACCATAACGTAAATTTCTTGATAAGCACTTTACTTTGGAAATAAGCCAACAAAACTTTTTCACTAATTTGCCTAATATGTTTTTCTTTAAACCAATTTATTGAATTTTTAATAAGCCAAATTGTACTTTGATTTCGATTTTTTAGGGATCAGACTCGACATTGCAATTTCAGCAGCTTCCTTTACATCACTAGGGACATCCAAACTAGATTTAGACATTTTTTGGCTTGAGAAATGTAGAAACTTTCTGACACTAACTCTGTACCTAAAGACGTCGCTATGAATCAACCCTTTATCGACTGAACCAAATACAGGGTTCAAAAAATTGTTATACCAAGTGTTTTTCATTTTCTTGTAATAAAAACAGTTTTATTCAAAATTAAAAAAAACTTGTATGAAACATGTTAGGAAAAGTTCATTTTTAACTTGCGCTACTTTGCGGGCTCTTGCTACGCTCGGTCCGCAGAATTTGCTCTCGTTAAGCAAAATGAAACTTTTCCTAACTGCTGGCATAATATATGGACTTAACAATGGGTTCAATTTAACAAAGAGGTAAAAATAAACACTCTTGGCAACAGGGTATAACTTAAATGTTAACTATTTGTCAAAAAATAATTTAGATTGGGATTTTGCATTCAAAATCATATTAATATAATAAAAAAAAAACTTAAAAAAATAATTACCTTGCACCGAATATGAAAAAAATTGTTTCGACACCTACAATACTACCTATAATACTGAGGAACTTCTTTAAATGTGGGTTTTTAACAGATTCTTTAATATAATTCATGCCTACTACATTTTATTGATACATGCCGGTAGGTAGATTCATCTAGGATAAACAAAATATTTGCTTTATTTTCCTACAAAACTTAATGTTTTAATTTAATATATATTAATAAAAGTATTTATTTACAAGACTTTTATTACTTACTGCTCTTGAAAATCCATAAATCATTTTTAAAACAAAATAATTTTATGAAATAACTAGGTATTACTACTAAAAATTAACCTCGTTAACCTCTTTCATAAGTTAATGCTGTCTAAAGCTATAATATGCGGTACTAAAAAAGCAGTTAGAGACCCGATGTGGTATAGGGCCGATTCCCCGCAAGGCCTTTGTCGAAATCCAAGTTAAACGCACTCTAGGGTATAAATTGATCTAAGAATTTTTGCATCGCAATGCAAAGGTATTCTTGGTTTTATAAACAACCATGGAAACAGCGCGTATACATATAATAATTTTTACACGCACATTTTTAGGTTGGCAATGCGAATATCCCTACATATTAGTAAATTTTGTTTTTTAGATTTAGGTTAGCTGATATAAGAATTTTAGTCAGGACCGTTCTGAGGAAGGGGAATTTCAACATTTTAATATCTTAAAAAATTTGTTGTTAGATTACAGTAACTTCATTTATCAGTATTTTTTTCTTGCTGTTTATATATTTGCATGAATTGTGAAAGATTGATGTTTGGCCATAAAATTTTATTAAAAATTATCATTTTCGCCTATATAGTGCAGATTAATAGTTATTTATTGTTTGTTATGTTATTTATTGTTTTTACTATTTTTTAAAGATGCCTAAATATGAATCGATTTATTTCATCTGATATAACTTCTTTAGCTGCTTCCTATATTAGATAATAAAATAAATAGAACAAAACAGTAATAAACATTTATTTATTCGGAGTATTATTAACACAATAAGATGCTTATATTTTATAAAATAAATTTATCAAAAACGTTGGAAGGTCGTGTTTAAGGCTTTAGAAGTGACAGTGTTAATCAGGGGTTTTTATGAGAAAAGCAAACGGATGCAATAACGTAAGAAAAATGTATGCAATCTGCACGCACCAGATAGTAGTCTAGACACTTTTAAGATACAAGAGCAGACAAAGTGGGAGGTTTAGCGTTTTAGCAGCTGGACTGTAAATGGATGCTTGTGAGTCCAAGCATTTTGGCAACTACTGTAGTCATTGATGATGTGTTTAAATGAAATAGTCGTTTAATATTTAGTTTTTTATTAAAAGCAGTAAGGTAGTTTAATAAAAAAAGCTAAAAAGCAAAAAGAAGATAACTTGTAAAT
>JAHBCN010001691.1:0-109917 GCA_019359885.1 Listronotus oregonensis | reverse complement strand
AGACACCCTGTAAAAAATTTTTAAATTTTTAAATTTACAAAACCGCAGGTGATTTTGTACTATATAGTCAGAAATAAATTTAAACTTTTTTCCATTTTTCCGATTAAATTTTTGTCCCTCAAAATTTTTCAAAAAAACAGAAGATTTTAAAGGTTCAAATTTTACGAAAAAATATTTTAAAATAAAAAACCTTTTAAAGTTGGTAGAAACATTTTCCCCTTTTAAAACTTTCGTGTTTTTTAATTTCTCGTAACCCCCAGTACAAAATTAAAAATAAATTTTTAAATTAAATATAATGATTTATCCCAAAAAAGGAAAAAATTAACCTTGCACATATTAATAAGAATTGATCATATGTTGATAAGAGTTTTATTGATATTTTATTTGATCAACTTTGGGTTAAAAATTTGTTTAAAAAATATATTTTTTTCAGTCATCGTCCAATAATAATTGATTTAATGACACTTATAACCTAAGTAAAAAAACTTTTCCCCAAAAATAAATTTTTTTAAGAAATGTAAAAAGGACATAGAAATTAAACCCCCTTTAAATGATTTTTTTTTTAATAAAATTTTGTACTTAATGAAGCATAATAAGTAAATTATTAAAATATTGCATTTGCAAAAGCCCTTTTTTCCTTTAATAATTTGTGGATGCACCCCGAGGTTAAATTTCCCCAAGCGTCAGGTGGCACGTCCCCCCCGTGGTATTCATTCCAGGCAATCACCAATCCCCCGAAGGGGTTTTCCAAAAATCTGAGGGGCGTTGAAAAGGGGAAATTTTCCCTACCCATCATACCCACACGTTTTTTAAAGGGGCGGGGGCCAAAAAGTGACATCATTAGTTGAAAGAAGTCCATTGTGATTTTAACCCTTGGGTCGGGGATTATCGGGAAAAATTGGATTTGCCAAAAAAAAAAAGGGGGTCCTAGAACTTTTTTGGTATAAGGGGGCCCCCCATCAAGAAGAGGTGACCGGGCCAAATTAAAAAAACCCGGTTGAACATGTTTTTCCCCAAAAAAATTTTAATTTCCCCTTTCCCCCTCGCCTTTTAACCCCGTGCAGCCTAAAAAAAAATGGGGCTCGTCACTAAAAACAATACTGTTCCTTTTTCCCCCCCCCGGGGGGTTTTTTGGGGCCCCCCAAAAAAGGGATTACTCGGTGTTCAAAAGTTGGGGGAAATTCCATTTAAATTTCCATGTTCTGCAAATTATTTATTGGTAAAATCGGAGTGGGGGAAACGGTCTTTAAAACCAAAAACTTAGGCCAAATTTACGGTCTTTGAGGGGAGCGCCCAAATTTCCCCAATTCCAATTCCTAATGCTTTATTTATAATAATATAATTCCCATTTCAACTTAGACACTAAAAAAATTTTAAAACTGATTCTTTGTTCCTTTTTCCTTTTTTAGGTTTTGGGGGGGGCCCGGCCAAAATTAGAAACTGGGGGAGGGCGGAGGCCCCGGGGGGGCTTTATTTTTTATTTGGGGCCCCCGGAGTGCCCTTTTGGGGGGTGTTATATTTTTGTTACTGGTATATTTTAAAAAAAATTTTTTTGGGGTTTTTTTGTTTACTTTGGGGCCCGTCCAGTCCCCCTTTTTGGGTACGGCTTTTTTAAAACCACCCGACAAAAAACCAACCCCAGCCCCCACCCCTTCTTTGCCCCCAACTGTTCCCCGAAAAAAAAAAAGTCTAGTTTTCCCGAAGTCCCATATAGGGCCCCCCCTCACAAATTGACAAAATTACAAAAACCCCGCGTAACCAATCGTAAAGAATTAAAACCAAAATCCTTTTGGGGTTTTACTCCCTGAATATTCTTTTTTGTTTGTTAGTGAGTTTTGGGTTTTTAAAAAAAAAATTCCCCCGACTGAAAACCAAACCATCAATTGTTATTTTCAGTAAGATAAATATAAAAAACCAAAATTTTAAAAAAAAACCTTTTAAAAAATGGGGGTTCGGATTTCTATGTCATTTAGATATTTGTTTTGAAAATTTTTTAAAAAACCGAAGGTTAAAAATTTTTTTGATATTTAAAAAACTTTTTAAAAAGTATAAAAAAATTTAAAAAAAATTTTCCAACACAACAAAGTAACTCACTTAAAAATGACATTAATATGTTATAAACATGGGATTTAAAATTAAAAATTTTTAAATAAAAAAATTAATTTTTTAAATTTTTTTAAATAAAAAAAATTTAATTATATTAAAATTTTTTATTTTTTATATTTTAAAAATATTAATTTTATATTATAAATATATATATATATATATATATATATATATATATATATATATATATATATATATATATATATATATATATATATATATATATATATATATATATATATATATATATTATATCTATATCTATATTATATATATATATATATATATATATATATATATATATATATATATATATATATATATATATATATATATAGATATATACTTTATAATATAAAATTCCAAGTATTTTTGAAGATATCCGAGAAATACTAAAATTGTTAAATGAATTAAATTTGTCCTGGCTCTATTTAAAAACGAATTTCAAAAACATTGCCACATTTTTCTTGCTATTTAATAGCAATTTTAGATTTTAAATCCGATGTTTATAACATATTAATGTCATTTTTAAGTGAGATTACTTTGTTAGTGTTGGATACTTTTCGTATGTTTTTTAGGATAAACTATTTTTTATACAGGTTTTTGGCAAAACGTATTCGATTTGTGTTGGAAAGCTATCATAGCATTTTTAACCTTTACGGTTTATTTAAAAAGTTATCAAAACAAATATACTAAGTGACATAGAAATCCGAACACCCAGTTTAAATGGTTTTATTTTAATAAAATTTGGTGAATTTATATTTATCTTACTGAAAATAACAATTGATGGAATTTGCAGCCTTATCAGTCTGAGATTTCGGTTTTTATACTGCTTTTTTTAAAACTCACTAACAAACTAAAAATGAATATTGCAGCCGCAGTAAAGATCCAAATTTGGCGGATTTTGGTTCTTGACATTCTTTACGATTGGTTACGCTGCCTAGAGTACGGAGATCTGTACGACTTCGTCAACTTAGTGAGTTTGAGAGGGGCCGTATAGTGGGACTTCGGGAAGCTAGACTTTCTTTTCGGGAAATTGCAGTTAGAGTGCAAAGAAGTGTAGACACTGTGGTTAGGTGTTGTCAGGCATGGCTTCAAGAAAGCCGTACGCGAAGAGCAAGGGGCACTGGACTGGACGCAATGTAAACAATAAAGCTCACGACATCAAAAAACTTTTTAAACTATACCAGTAACTAAACAATATAACAGCTCCCGAAAGGTCACTACCGGTGGAAGTTGAACCGGCATAATACAAATCAACTAAAGCTACCACCGGGCTTCATCCCGCCCTCGCCCAGTTTCTAACTGGCCGGCTTGCTCTCCACCAAAACCTGAAAAGGTACAAGGAGGAGTGCAAAGAATACAGTTCTTATGTATTATTTTATGTAGTTTCTAAGTTGAAATTGTAATGTATATTATTATAAATAAAGCATTATGGAATTGGAATTGGACGCTGCCGTAGAACAACAGACCGTGAAGATTGTCGCCTACGATTATTGACTTTAAGAGACCGTTTCTCCACTACCAGATCCATTGCCAATGAATAATTTGCAGAACATGGAAGACTTATTGGCATGCGAACTGGGTCCTCCCTTTAACTTCAGAACACCGACGTAATCGCCTTGAGTGGTGCCGAGAACGGTCACTCTGGGATCAGGAATGGAACAGTATTGTCTTTAGTGACGAGTCTCGATTTTGTTTAGGCATGCACGATGATCGAGCCAGGGTTAGAAGGCGACGTGGTGAAAGGAGGAATTCACAGTTTTTTGTTGAAAGACATGTTCATCACACTGTTGGAGTTATGGTTTGGGGTGCTATAGCTTATGGTTCCAGGTCACCTCTAATCTTGATCAGAGGTAACATGACCGCGCAGCGTTATATCAAATTCTGGGACCCCATCTTTTACCATATCTTGACACCCTGGCAAATCCAACTTTCCAATAAGATATGCCCGACCACATGTTGCAAGAGTCACAATGGACTTCTTTCAACATTGATGTCACATTGTTACCAGGGCCCCGACCCAATCCCCAATTGAAAACGGGGATAGGGTAGGAATTGCTCAATTGCAACGTCCTCATCAGACTCTAGGAGCACTTCGAGAGGAGTTGGTGATTGCCTGGAATGAGATACCACAGGAGGACATTGACCACCTGATCAGAAGCATGCCTAGACGCGTTGGAGAACGCGTAACACATCGGGGTGCATCCACAAATTATTAAAGGTAAAAGGGCTTTAAAACAATGCAATATTTTAATAATTTACTTATTATGCTTCATTAAGTACAAAATTTTATTAAAATAAAATCATTTAAACTGGGTGTTTGGATTTCTATGTCACAGAGTATATTACATTTCTTAAAAAAGTTTATTTTTGAAGGATTAACAGTATTTTACTTAGGTTATAAGTGTCATTAAATCAATTATTATTGGACATTGATAGACATGCAAAGAGTAGTATATTTTATAAACATTATTTATGACCACTGTTTGCAATGTTGATCAGATAAAGTATATCAATAAAACTCTTATCAATCATATGATCAATTCTTATTAATATGTGCGAATTGTTAACCTTTTTATCTTTGTATTGGTGATAAGTCATTATATTAATAATTAATAATTTATTTTTAATTTTGCTACTGAGTTACGAGAAATTACAATAACACGAAAGTTTAAAAGTGAACATGTTTCTAGCAACTTAATAGATTGTTTATTTTAAAATATTTTCCTCATGCGCATGACGAATTTGAACCTTATATCTTCTGTTTTTTAGAAAGATACTGAGGCACAGATTCAATCGAGACAAATGGACAACTTAATTTGATTTAATATTTATATTAACTGACTGTATAGTACAAAATCACCTGCGGTTCTCAACTGCTGCAATGTGCTAAGAGAGGTAAAATTTTATACAGGGTGTCTCACCGGAAAAGACTTTGGTCTTTATATGAAAAACTATACGTAGAAATTTTTTTAAAGTTTAAAGCTATACTAACGTCGTTTTTGTCAGTTACACTTCCGGTTATACCGGAGCTAGGTGTGCTTTTTTTAATGAAATACTCTATATATTATTACATTATGAAATTCTACAGGAGATGCCGGGCAGATTTTATGTATCATATTTTATAGCTTTGTCTAAACGTTTTAAAAACTAAAGTTTTAATATCAAAAATGACCTTTGCAAGAACTGAAATAATTAACAATTTTTGCAAAGAGAAAGCCTTTATTATTAAATTGGAATGGGTTTTATTTTTATTAACAGATACTTTACAATTCTTTTATACCTATTATTATAGAAAGTTCAAAAAATAAGATTTAAAGTATAGAAAATTTCCAAAATTTTTTCTTTTATTTATTTTATTTTTTTTATTCTAAATCTCCCAATTTTATACTTGTGTCAGATTAAATATCAAAATTGGGACAAGTTTGTGTCGTCCAGTTTAAAAATTTTTAACGTCATTTTTGACCTAAAAACTTAAACATGTCAAAAACTCCCAGACCTAAGTATGGAATTTGAAACATGAAATCTACCTGGAATCTTGTAAAGTATCTATACATGTAATAATATATGAGTGTTTTAGTTAAAATAAGCAAGGTAAAACCTACTTCCGGTGTAACCGGAAGTGACACCAAAAAATTTTCAAAATTTTCCTTTGTATAGTTTTCGATATATGATCGAAGTGGTTCTCGATGGGACACCCTGTATACGATAATTGATTATTAAGACCTTATTTTCTGTGGTACCTTTGAAATGATGCGCAGTCAACAAATAAGGGCCACAAGGTAAAAACAGGGAATATCATAAAATAACACAAAAATTGGGGTAGCATCGCTAAAGTACAGAAACTTTTATATTTTGACTACATTATATGGGTTTGCCGGACATATTTGCCTTGATCTGTTGGTATTTCTACCTGACGTTTCGTCTACTACTGCAGCAGACATTATCAAAGGTGGGTAAGAGTTTAAAGTACTCTTCCTGACAGTTCACGGTTAACTGTTACGGCGACTGTCGAGGCTTCTGCTTTTGTTTTAGTCTTAATGGTAAAGAACTTTGATTTTCTGCCTTAATTTTTAGCGTTTTTGTATCTTGTGCTGGTTTCTAAGTTTTACTAATATTATTTTCTATTAAAGTTGTTCTTATGTTTTTGTATCTCTATTGCCTCTCTGTATATTCTTGGATAATAATTGGCTGTTCTATCTATCGACAACTCATTTTGTGTTCTTTAATCCTGGTGTTGATACTGCGCTTTGTTAAACCTATGTAAACCGACCCACAGCTGCATGGAATTCTTGGTATCGAGAGGGGGTTTCTTTTATCGTTAGCAGATCTCAAACTTTGCTGTATTGTGGTTGTAGGTTTTTATTATGTGCTTCTTCAATATCCTTTCTATTCGCTACATTTTTAATATAGGGCAGGACCGTTGTTTTCTCAGAAGAATGTTCCCCTCTGGGTTTCTTGTTTTTTGGTTTTTGTACATGTTTTACTTCATTCTTCATTCCTTGTGTAGCCGGACTTTTTTCTGCAAACTGGTAAACCTTTTGTTCAAACTGCTTTATATTTTATTATAGACATTTCCTGTAGAAGAACACGGCACAGTCTATTAGTAGCCACGTCTAAAATAAGAATCAGAGGGAAAACAAAAAATTGGAATCGGCAAAATCATAAAAACAAGGAATGTCAATGTAAATAATTGGTTGTAATTTAACTGAAGCTCTGAGAGTGTTCTGCTCTCAGGTCGCACAGAACTATTATGATAAGGTACCTCATGCCGCTAAGAGAAATGAAAAAAATAACAGTTAAATTGCGAAGGTAAGATCTTTTTTGGTTATTAAATAATATTACTCGTAGAATACTATTTTTAGGTCCAAAATCAATGTGGAACAAAAAAAAATCAAATAGTACAATTATATAAATTTGGACATTCCTCCTTTTTACTTTGGAAATTAGATTTTTTAAGGTTTTTGTGTGTATTGATTTTAAAAAAATGTGCTTTAAAAGACAATGTTTTTAATTATGTAATGCAGACAGTTTGATACAACAAAATTGGACATATTTCAACAACATAATCTTAGAAGTTAAATAGTTTAACATCGATATTTCTCGTAAATGATATTTTGTGACATTTTGTCTTTTTCCCCTTTGGTCTTCAAATGTATGTGAATACTGAGTATAACTCTGCGCACTAAACATAGCAAGAAAAAATTATTTGCATGAACGCGACTTTAGGCACAAATATATTTTTTTAAATATCGCTCAAAATAAATCAATTCTTTTTTCAAACAAATGATAAGTTCTAAATTTTAAATAAAGTTAAATTAAAAAACAAGGTTCTATTAGGTTTATTTTTATGTTTGGACTAAAGTCCTTAATACTTTCTATTACTTTAAGACAAAGATTATTTTTGTAAGTACAAAAATTTGATTTTTAAGTTTTTTGCGTTTTAAAACACAGAAATTTCTAACGTAAAAAATGTTTATTACATTAAATGTAAATATTAATCTTTAATAGCAAAATTGATCAGACCTATTTCCACTGCCACATATGCGTCATATGAAACAAATAATAAAAGAGGTGAGGACGGTGGAAGCACTTTACAAATTCCTTGTTGTTTTTTATGAAAATATTTTGTTCTAACCTTATACAACTTTCTGTATATCAGGCTTAACTGATTTTAGAAAAAAAAACTGCTCCACCCTACTGATGAAGCCATGTTTTTTTAAATGGTACGGTAAAAAACAAAATGTTAGGTATTGGAGCACAAACAATCCCCGTTGGATGAGAGAACATCATACCCAACATCCACAATAAGTAAATTTTTGAGCAGGGATTTTAAATATTAAAATTATTGGACCTTTTTTCCATGAAAATCTTACGGGAGACCGATATTAAGAATTTCTTCAAAATGACTTACTTCCTCTCTCGCAGTTTCTTATCCAAATAAGCCTGATATGCCAGATATTGATTTGGTTTCAACAGGATGATGCTTGCCCCATTTAGCTCGACAAGTACGTGAATATTTGAATGCGGCATTTCCCGGACACTGGATTGGTAGGAGGGGACTTACGGAATACGGAATATTAAAATTTAGTTTTTGACGCATCCTGTATATTTTCTTTTTAGTGAAAAAAATGATCAAGAAAAACTTATGATAGATATGTGCAAGCATTTTTTTAAAACCCAATACTTGATTTTTAAATAAATTTGTTTCATATTTTAGCCGCTTACTGTATAAATTTATGTGAAGCTATTTATCCACTCTCCACTAGCACACCCTGTATATGCATTACTAAATAAAGTAAATAACCCAAATTATGTTCATTATATATAATGGGATAAAATTACACTGGATTAACCGGAAGGCTACGTCACCACGTCTAACAACAATAATTTGGTTTAATCCACCGTGACTTTTTATCTTCTTGAAGTCACTTTAGAGACAATATATTTTCTATTAAGGCTATTTGACACATCACCTTTATTTATTGTTTTAGTTTATTGTCAAAAAGGGTATTACCGAGGATATTACTGGGATAATTATTAGGCTGGTATACAAAACCACATATAGGTTAATTATTAGTTTAAGGCAAATTTATTTGGATACAGGGCCGGAGAAGGGCAGGCTGGCAGCTACTCGGCTTTATAAAAGAGGGCTTATTACTTAAAACAATAATCAGCTCATTTATGTTTTTTAATTTTATGCAATTATATTTTTATAATAAAATATAGAAGTACAATATTTATTAAACGCATTATATTATCTTAAAATTAACTAATAAATTAATAAATAATAATAACTCTTAGACCCTCCTATGATACCAACTTGTGAGAAAAAAAACTGAAGGGTACAATTGTAAGTAGGTAGGTAGGTAGGTTTCTCCCACCAGGTCCAGACTCCTAATAAATCTGATGATCCTGTTGGGAGAGAGATCTTTCATCTCCCACGGCAACAAGGTATCATTGCCGAGAATTGCGAATCTTAGTCGTGCCATTGCTGGACACGAACACAGTACGTGTTCTGCCGATTCATCCCCTCCATGCACATGCGGCATTCGGCGTCTTCCGCTAGGCCGATCTTGTGCATGATGGTATTTTAATCTGCAGTGTCCCGTGTACAGTCCCACTAGAGTTTTAAGGTGTACCCTTGATTGCTCCAGTAGTTTGACAGTACATTGTTGGTTCGGTGGGCTTATGAAGGCCTTCGAGTGTCTGAGACCAGGAAGTACAGCCAGTACCGAAGGTTACCGAAGGTTTTCTCTTTGTGTCCAAGCTGATATGAACTGCTTGGCCGTTCCATAAGATATACCGATGACCGGTTCCGGCCCTGTGAATTTTGTCTCCGCCCCCCTTTTGGCAAGGAGGTCTGCGGATTCATTACCCTCTAGGCCGGCATGTCCAGGTATCCACAGTAGTGTAACCTTATTGTTTTGACCCAGTTTGGTCAGCGCATCCTTGCAATTCCAGACGGTTTTCGTCTGGAATTGCAGGACAACGCGTCAGTTATAAGTTGAAAATACAATAGTGTTAAGACTAAAATTGCACAAGACAATAAGTTGGCGGTGTGCGACTTCCCCGCTAATTCTCTAAATTCTGTGACAAAGCTGCAGCTGAATGTTGCTCTGTTGCAATATGATTATTTGATTTCCTAGAGAAACTTGATGTGTTTTTCACTTAATCTACCTATAAATAGCAGAAAAAATAGTATTGTTCCTAAAGGAATAAATAACACTCGATGGTCATCTATAAAGCCTATTAAAAAGTTGTAATCTACAATTTCAGACGACAGCGAGCAAAAATTAAAAACCTGTAGCGATGCAAACAGTTTGTATTGCCGAATGTGTTTACTGAAAACGGGAATATTGCAAATATTTTGAAAGGAAATATTAGAGAGGATAAACAGCACAACGTCGGCCTCTGATGAAAATGGCCTAAGTCATATAGACCAATTTTACAGGAGGGAGATAAAAAACTGTTTCATTTTAATATTTTGCCTGTTATTTTTTGGGCAGGGAAATATCGTTTTTGTAATAATTTGGTCTTAAAACTTACCTGATCCGTTAATTATTTTTTTTATTTAGTCGTGACAACGGTGAATTGGGCCATTTTTCTTTTAATGTAAGCAGGCATAGTTTTTAGCCATATTTTTATTTTTTTCGTTCGCCCTCTGCATGTATTTTATTAACTTGATACGATTTTTAGATGATGAGTTACGTTTGACTTATCCAGATGGCAGTAAAATTTTACCTTTGGAAAAAACTGGACTTAAGGCATTTTCTTCTGATGTAGACGACAAGTAATATTCTTCAAGATCCAAATATTGACCTTAATTCAGGAGTCGCAGCTCTTAGATTACTTATAATTTAACAAGTCAAGACGTAATAACTCCGAAATATATAAATCAAGGGGCATGCAGTTAAGGGAAACCAAAGACTGTTGTACTCATAAAAAATGACAACGGAATATCCGACTTACACCACTGGATTATGGAAGGGCTCTGGAGGCTGAAATGACACCATAAGAGAAATTTGCTCCCATTGTAGATCAATTTATTTCTTCTTTAAATCAGAGGCTTTTTGCTTATGAATTTTGGTTTTCTTTGTGGTAAAATTTAATTTCCAATGAAATTAAAGCTCACTTACTTAAACTACAATCTACAACAATGATTAAGATGAGAACCTAGGTGTCAAACTTGTAAAAACTGTTGACTTTTTTAATCGTTTAAAAAAAACGGCTTATTTTAAATAGCAAAATCTAGCCATCTGCACAAAGGCATCCAAAGTCCTAAATCCAGCTCTGTTTGGATATAAGTTTCTGGCAAAATTTACGCGCTAGAGTTCATGATATAATTTTTGAATTCGTTTGCTCCTTTAACCACATCGGTCACATGGGACTTTTGTGATGTTGATAAAGGAAATGACGTAGTGCATAAGTACGCCTTTTAATTTATCATGTTTATTTAATCATTTTGTCTTTAAAAACACTTAAGGCAGTCTTTGTGTCCAGCATTAATGTAAAAACAGGTGACAAAAATAAGTTAACAATTTTTTTAGAAAATTGTATTCTCAATTAAATTTGATGCTAAATTTATAATATAGGGTTCTCAAAAATATTTAAACACATACAAGATTTTTGTATTGGTTTTCGCATAAGCTACATTTTTTTTTAAATATTTTATTTTGGCTAATTTTCCTGATAGCTACATGTTACAGAAAAGAAATTATAGAAACCTTTAAGTCAGTATTTAAATAATTTTTAATGTTGCTTAAGTAAATATGATTTAATAAAAAAAATTAAATAGTACATGTAAGTAATTTCTTTAATGCATAAGCTTTAATTTTTTTAAAATAAATAATAAAATTATTTTTAATATGCGCCGGAGATAAACATACAATACTACCGATATGTATATTGCCCGTTACTGTCAAAATTGACATTTTTTTCAAAAATAAAATATAATTGTTAACCGAATCCTGAATAATATCCTTTTTCATTAAGCAAGGATTCAACAGAATTTTTTGCTATTTTTTACAAATATGTTTTTTTTTTAAACAAAAGTTGACATTGCTGGTATTAATTCGCTTCTTTATAGAAAACAAGCGCTATTCAGTTTTTTGAGTAATTTAACGTCCAAAAAAAAAACGAAACCACAATCTAAAAATTTAAACAAAAGTGTTGTAACATTTTTAAGGTGTTTCAAAAAAATATATATAAGCCTAATTTTTTTCAATAAATATAGCTTAAACGTTAAAAAGAGATTCCTCAATAAATATTAAAAAACGAGTACCTAGATTTAAACAACTTATTACTTGTAGTCCAAGTTTTATATTATTAGGTTACCACAATATCAAGAGTTAAATACCAAAGAAAAGACCAAATATTAAAATGTGATTTGTGTTTCCAAGATAATTAACCCAATGTTCATGATAACCACATTATGAGAAACTTGACCTTAGTATTACTAATAACTTAAGGGTAAATGCAACTTTTTTCAAATTAAAAAAAAAAACAATATAATACGCTATATTTTAGTATGTCGTCCATCACGCTGAATAAAAATAACGATTATAGTAAGTTTTTAATTGCATTAAATAATATGGCAACAGATTAGGGTTTTATATTTGTATTTTTTAATTACTGAATGTCAGTTAAATTTCTACCTCTATAGACTTTTTGTTTTAAATAATAATAATGCTCCCATTCTCGTCATATAACTTAGCAAGTTATCATTAAGTCATCGGTACGAGTACTCCACACCCGTCAAATTTTTGACAACCACTTTGGCTTTTTAAAAATTTCTAATCCCGAGATTTAATTATAGAGACGGAGTTTTTTTAGTACCACCGAGGCAATTTTGAGAACTTACTGTTTTATTCGCATAAAATGCTGTCCAGAAAATTTTATACGAGAAATTGTAACACTTCTCTATCCCATTGAAACCAAAATCCTGTTTATTTAAATTATTAATACATGTAGGTTTGTAAAACCGAATTTTATTTTTTAATAAGATAGTCCTAATACTTTTTCTTTTATAATTGATTGTTTTTGTAATATAAGCCTTAACTTGGGCGTTTTTATTGTACTTATTACCGTTTAAATTTCTTCGTTTCAAGTCTGCCTTTTCTTATTGTTTTTTAATAAAACGGAATACAAATCGCATTGAACAGTTCATTTAGTTACCTTTAATCAGTGTAATTTAATAATATCCTTTAAATCAGTGCAATATAGAAAAAAAGACGGAAATACACAGGAGTGTTCAAATGGGAAAAACTACTCCTGATTTTAAAATACTATTTTATTGTAAGTTTGGTACTAAATAAATTAATAATTAGTTGAAAAGTTTTCATAATTAACTTCCTGTTTCTTTTGGTCAGTTCTGGTTTTTGTGTATAAAAATGACTATTTTATTACAAAACTTTAAGATGCGATTTAGCAATATTAACTGGACCCATTTCGGCTTAGCTAGGATTACTTTCATTTATTTGGGGTTACAATAATAAGTTTTTATTTTTAAAACGTATTACTTAGAATTTATAAGTAACTCGAATTTGCTCCATGAATTTTCAATTTTTTATCAAAAATATTAAGAAAACAAAATTACTCAATTTTGTGATAATCCTAAAGTAGGGTAACTCGTTTTACCTGTTTTACCCCGCTCAGCACCCCCTTTAGCTCCCCAGTCCCGCAACATTGTTTATTTATAATTAATTAAACCGAAATATCAATCCTTAAAGGGACGCTCTGTATCTTGAAAACATTATTATTAATTAATAAAAGACTTATATCTTTTCTTATAATTTAATATTGAAAAGTAAATAAAATTTAGAATTAAATAATACTATATCTTTGTTCTGCATTTCTGCGGAAGAAGTAAAAAAATGTGGATAGTTATATTATAAGATATTACTTGAAAATTTTTGATTTTTGTCTTACTTATTCCAACATGTGCCTTCTCATAATTTACAAGTAAAGAGGAAAAATAGAACAATTTTAATATTGTTTTTCATTAATAATAATTAAATTTTGATATACAAAGAAATTTGTGTTATTATCGAAAAAGGTCCAAGAAATAACAGCACACAGCACAGTATGTTGTAAAAAATACCTATTTTATCTCCATTGCAAATGTTCTGGCATAGGAAAGGGGTGGCAGTTGCTCCCCCCCTGGCCCATACTGGGCTACGCCACTGCATTGCAGTTTTATTTAAAAGAGTATCCAAAATTGGTAAAAATCAAGAATGTCATTTTTATGCAAGTCTATAATATATTTATATTTTTATAACAAATAGGTTAAACAGTTTTCCATGATATTGAGGACATTAACAATTACATTGAAAAAAATATATAATCGTTGTGTAATGCAACACCGATCACATCTTAAGATAGACACAATCCGTTAAATTTAAATGATGTTAGGACTAATTGTAAGTTAAAATTGTAACCGTTTCGGCCAAACATATCAAAAAATTATAATAAAATGACTGGCTGTGCCATTATACTACATACACAACGCCAACGTTTAACCTTATTATACTGTAAACACCTCATTAGCGATAATTTACACATTTTAAGAAACTGTTTTCCGGTCAGATTAATACTAGTTACATAAAATGAAATTCCTTTAATGTCACATGATTTTTACTTTTGATTTTATATCTCATTAAGTGATTTTTCAAATATAATTGATAATAAAAATCTACACGCAAATTAAGTGTAGTTATATTGTTTTAAAAACATCGTAAAAACGATTTCTATCTTTTTGTAAAAAAATATTATTTTTAATAAAACACTGTAGTTTATAATAATTTATACAGTGCAAAACTTTAACTACTTGCATTTTCCAGAAAGTAGTACGTACAATAACTTTAAACAATTGGTAGTTTTCGCTAATAAGTAATATAAAAATAAAAATTTCCCAATATTTTTTTTAATTTTATAGATGTAACATACAGTGCAAATTTCTAAATGAAAATAAATTTAATAAATAAAAACAAAAACAAAAATTGAAAAACTACTCGCACCCGTCTACTAGTATTTTTAGTTGCTCTCCTAATTTTGAGATATGACATTATCGATGATTTATTTAAATCGGACCCAAGTATTTTTTAAGTGCATATCAAGTTGTACATAACTGCCCAATTTTAAATTTTGCTTTCGTGTCTTTTGCGAGATATTAATATGCAAAATTTTACTTTGAAAATAATCCATATTTTATTTCCTTTATTAATGTTTATTTAATACAAGCCGAAAAAAAACAAAAATTCTTCATGAAACACATTGTATATTTAAAAGTCGTACTCAATAATATAAAATGCCGTTGCGAACAAAAAAGGTCCCATGATTTTATTATCATTGATATTATATTTTGATTTCAATAGTAAAAAATAATTCGTTTTAGTATTAGAAAAGACCTCAAATTACCCAACTTAAAAATCTTACATTTTCATTTTGGTTATAATCAAAGTCGTTACATTATTAGCATGGAAACGCTAAGAATGGCCTCCAAGTCCAAAATGAGTTCCGGGGATATCTGCCAAATATGACGAATAAGGAATTTTGTTGATAAAAATAAAGATACTTGAAATCTACAATGGTCCTACACAGTTTTTAAAATATTTTTCTAACGGCTGTCAAAATCCATTACAGTTTTTAGAACGAAAACGGCTAGAAAATGCAGGCCCTTAATAAAAGGGAGACCCTGTACAACAGTGTAAAATATTTCCAAACAATAAACAGACCTATTATAGAACTTGGTAACCAGTAGGAATTTTACAAATTTATAACTTATAGTCCACAGTACAGGCCCCTCCCTGGCAAGTTGATTACCACATACTTTATAATTCGTGAGTAACTTCGTTTCGACGAGTCTACCACACTTTTCCTCTGCGACTTTTCTCGATTCCTCCGCTTTTCCGCTCGAAAAAGCCCTATATTATGGCGATTTCCCAAAGTTCAACCACAACTTTTTTAGTTACTGCAAATTTTGTTGAAAATGTGAATTTAAACTTGTCCGACAATAATTTGTTCGACTTTTTCATGTCTACCGCTTGAAACATGCCCAAGTGACAGGGTATTGAAACCGATTACCACATAGGTAATTTTTGATAAAATTAATTGTAAATAATTTATAAAATACAATTTTATGTTTGTCCGACCAATTTCAAGTCTCATTTTTTCAGCCCGACAGCTGGAAATTGATTTTGACGGGGTATAAAAATCGTTGACCACAAACCTAATTTTCACTTTTTTTCTTTTAAATTTATTGTAGAAAATAGTGATACACCTGTCCGACAATTTAGTGTCCGCCTTTACCTTCAAATATAATAAAAACTACATAAACATAATTTTTGCAGTGTTCCGTAACACCTCATCCTAAACAATCGTAACAGGATGACAGCTGTCATATTTTGACGTTTGTGACATATTATCAAGTGCAAAAAAATATATTTTTTTCGATTTTATGTATACTAAAGACCTGAAAGTACCCAAAGCTGTAAATAAATCTGTACAGTTTTCATTTGTGGTGTAATTCTTAGGTCTTTGCGGATGCTTTCAAGCTAGAAACCCGCTGAAAATGGCCTCCCAAAGTCCCAAAAATGAGTTTCCCGCGAATATCTGCCAAAATATGCGAATAAGGAAATTTTGTTTTGATAAAAAATAAAGATCACGTGGAAATCTACAAAAATGGTCCTTACCATTTTTTTCGCAACGCCAATATTTTTCGCAAAAACGGCTGTCAAAAAATCCATAACATACAGATTTTTTAGAACTCCGAAAACGGCTAGAAAATGCAGATGGGCAAAACAATTTTTAAGCAAAACGCAAGAAAGATGGTGAAGGAAATTTTCTGGAATCATTGAACACTTGCTAAGGTCTTATTATAAACAAGAAATGTTAATAGCAAACCATTTTTTTTAAATATCAATAAATTAATAAGATACTCTAAAAATATTGTAAAAAAACTTTGACCGCTTTTTTTAATATTATAGAAAAATCAGAATGAACCCAAACTCATATGCAATAATAGGTACGGTTTTCCCATTCCGATGAAATTTAAATGATTAAAAAATGTACATTATTGCCCGAGTAGTGGAACAATTCGTCCGCCCGCTTATAAGTGAATCCATGAAGATAGCGGCATTGAAATGAGGGGACTTTTGGGTCTCGTTATCTCGAAAACTATCGATTTTTCGAAAAAAATTATAAGGACCATTTTTGTAGATTACAAGGCGGTCTTAATTTTTTTTACAAAAATTCTCTAATTTGCATATTTTGGCAGATATTAGCAGTAAACCCATTTTTCGGGCCTTGAGGGGTTGTTTTCAGCCCTTTTCTACCTGTTAATGTTGTTAAACTTTTTTCGCTCGAAAGCATCCCCGAAGACCTAAGAATTGCGCCACAAGGGAAAACTGTACAGATTTATTTACAGCTTTGTCTTTCATTTACTGGACTAGTAAGTCTAATTTTCTGCTTTTGTTCTGCATGAAATAAAAAAGCATTTTTAAGCCAACGGAACAAAAAACTGTAATATTGGAACTTAGCTAAAGAAGACGCAGTAGAGTAAATTTACCCTTCTTAATTTTTAACTGTGCGACGTTTTGTAAGCTCAATTTTTTACGTTTTGTGAAGATCATAAGGTCAAAGAAATTGCTTTGTTAGTTTTTTAATCTTTCTCCATACTGGTAATGGTTAATGTAAATATTTGTTCGTTATTTAAGTAATTTACATACATACTGATTTAAAAAAATCAATTTTAACACAAAATTTTAAATTATCCTAAAAAATAATATTTGATCAAAGCACAAACAGGTATATAAAAATATATTTAAAATAATCATGGATATATGATTTACGTTATTAGGAAGAATTCATTTATTTCCTTTTTTTGGAAAATTAACTAACTCAGTAAAAAAAAATTGGTAATGTTTTACATTATGGACATGACTCCGATTTTCAAAGATTTTTGCATTCGCTGATTACGAATCTAAAATCAGTTTTTTTCGGCAACCTCCGGTTTTTGAGTTACAAGGCCTCCAAGTGGACTAACCTCAAAATGGACATTTTCTCAAAATTCCTCCTTCTTGAAACTGATTACCATCAAAAGAAAACATACACTAATTGGGCATTTATATATTAAATGAATACACCGAAATTGACAAAAGTTTATTGCCTGTTTTAAGTAAAAACACCTTAAGTGATTCCAGGTTTTTATTTCTTTACAACTTAATTATGAATTAGGCAACCAGTTACACATCATATATATTCTAACAACTTACAGAAAAGTGGATTCATTTGAGGTGATTTTTACCATAGATGGACAATAAATAATTGTAAATTTTAGTCTATTTATTTTATCTATAAGTGCCTAATTAGTGTTTGTTCTCATTTGTTGGTAATCAATTTCAAGAAAAGAGAATTTTAAACTTACTCCACTTGGGGGCCTTATAACTTAAAAACCAGAGTTTACCGAAAAAAAAACTGATTTTAGATTTGTAATCAGTCCTCAAATAACCCCTGTATGCAAAAATTAATGAAAATCGGCGTCATGTCCTTTTTTCCATTTTTTTAATAAAAGTTTTGGCGAATAATGCAAGTCGGTAACTAACGCTAAAAAGAGATATTTTAATTTAATTAATTAATAAAAAATTCGTCTGTTTAATGCGTGGACACTGCATGTTAAATATATCTATAATAATAATAATTTTTCTATTATTTACCTTAGCTACTTTTTATATCCTTTAATTTAAAATTAAAAATTAATTTCCAATTATTAAAAATTAAATCTCTTATTTTCTCTCAATCACCATCTGTCACTTAATTGGCATTGTTAATTTATTTTTACTTTCACTTTTAACTTCTAAATCCGTATTAATTTGTATTATTTACGTATTTAATTACAATAATCTACCGGTCTGATTAAATTACAAGGTACGCGCGCCGCATCATCTCAAATGTGCGAGAAATCAACCAAGACTATTTTATGTTATAATTTTTAACGATTGTTTGATGTTGTGTTGCTATCTGCTTAGTCTTTAGTCTGCTGACTTAATTGATTAAGTGACTTGAGATTAGAGATGAGTCGGACTCTGATATTCTATCGATGTATAAATTTCGATAACGTACAAATATTAGGAAATTTTAATACTGATATTGTTTGCAATACATATAGTCCGGGAGTCCACCGCAAAAAACCAAGCATATAAGAGAACCGCATGAAACATTTTTTTATATTACTATGAACTATAGTCAATTTAAAGCCGCACTGCTGCCCCAGCTCAGCGAAAACTACTGACTTAAGGATGGTATATAATTAAAATTGATAGTCTAATAAAACTTTGTCAGTTTTTTTATATAATTTTTTTGTAGCCCTTTTAGTTTTTGAGATATTAACGATTTAAATTTAAAATAAAAACGCAAATATCTTAGTTATAAAGTATCTTTTTAATAAAATCAATATTGGTTATTTCGCTTAAATATTGTTCTGGTACAAGTAAGTATACCAACACGATCATTTAAAAATTAATTCAAAATTTCTATTTTTAAGAAATTTAAAATTTAGGATGGATAAACTGGTAACATATTTTATCTATCTTTTTTCTGTCAATAACTGTCCATTTTGATCTACTTGAAACACTAAAATAAAATTTAATCTTTATTTTATTAAAAAAAATGTTTCCTTTATCTGTGTGTTATATACCTGACAGGACGCTTAACATTTCTCGATCTCCTATGCTACTATGTGTATGGCTCATATTTTAAATATTTTTATTATCGATTTAAATATTAATATCAATATTCTTTTAAAGACAGTTACTCGTTCAGAATGATCTTAAGAAAATTTTAATCATAATTTTAACATTTTTTTTATAGAGTTTATTTAGTATTAAACTTTTAAAACATTTTTCTTATTAAGCTTCCACTTCTTCTGGGCTTAAAGCCATTCTTATTTAAATTATGGTATTTACCCATTTATTTACTACTTTAACATATGATTAAATTAAAGTTTAAACATTTATTCAACTGAAAAAATAACTAATTTTTTTTTATGTTAAAAATATCATTATAATTTTCTCAAGATCATTCTGTACAAGTAACTGTCTTCATAAATTAATAATATTATTATTTAAATTGATAACAAAAATATTTAAACGATGAGCTATACACATAGAAGCATAGAAGATCGAGAAATATTAAGCGTCCTGCCAGGTATATAACACCCAGATAGAGGAGGCATTTTTTTTTCAATTAAATAAAATTAAAGTTTCAAGTGGATAGGTATGGGTACAGTTATTGGGCCAAAAAATAAATAAATAAAATATCTGTGCCACTAGGTTATATCCCATTGCCTTGAGGCACATGTATATTAGTTTGTTTTATTCAATAAATAGAACATAATGAATTGATTTTTAAATGGATCGGAGCTGGTATACTTACTCGTACCAATAAAATATTATTAGCGAAATTTTTAATCACCAAAATAACTTTTTTCTTATATCAACTTTATTACTTATTTTATTAAAAATGTGTATATAACTATTTTTAAAGAGCTAACCAAAAGGCATATTTTTTGTTCAATACATTTTTTCGTAACTCTTTAAGTTTTTAAGATATTTGAGTTTTTATTTTAAATTTAAATTAAATGGTCTGACTTAAGGAATTTTTGTTGTTGCAAAAGATATACTATGTTTATTCTTTTTGTCTTGTTCTGTGATTGAACTGGTAATGAAATAGATGTCTTTATTTTTTTATATACTTCGTTTTCGCGAATTTTTTCTGTCCGGTAGCGTATGATTTCGTTAAACTAAAGCGACGAAAAAAGAAAAAATTACCCATATCAACAAAATTATACTTTCAATCATAAATACTTCGGGAAAAACCATTTCAAGATAGATCCAATATTTCAAAGTCGTCATGAAAACTTCCTTTTTATTGACCTTTTAAAAACCTAGGTTAACATTTGACTCTTTCTGTTTAAATAGCACTTTTTTTAGGTAGGTAGGTAGGTTTAATGTGAGTGGAGTTTTTACGCCCTCCACAGCGACCGCTCGGTCTATTGTGGCTCACACCTTTTTATATTTCTCCCAATAGGATCGAACTTTTAATGAATCTGATACCAGATTGGGAGAGAGTTCTTACATCTCCTCTTACTCGTGTCGCTACCGGACAAGAGCACAATATGTGTTCTGATGTGTTCTGGTGTCCCTGTCTCCTGGAGAGTATGACGAGCAGACGATTAGATCCGTCATGCCTTCCTTTCCCGGTCTAGTGACGTGGGTAGCTACCAGGTCCTTGTTACAGGAACCAGATTCTTTCTGAGGCCGCATCTCCGGCCTTTCCTTATGAAAACGGTCCTATCCGCTTTCTGTTTAAAGCCAGGGAACCCTTTTCCCTATAAAGGCGGTTCTGTGCGCCTTCTGTTTGGATTCAGGGATCCCTTCCTACGCACCTGTTTGTTCGGGATGGATTAGCCCTTCCCCGTGAAACAGGCACCGGTGACTTCAGGGGCACCTTTCGAAACGGGTTCACCCATTTCGGTCGGCGTACTTGCTTGTGACCTTGAGTGGCACCTCTCGAAACGGATTTATCCGTTTCGGTCAGCGCACCTTTGTCACTTTTTTCCTATGAAAGCGTTTCTGTCCGCTTTCTGTTTGAAGCTAGGGAAGTAATAGTCCACCACGGCAGAGCCCCACATTACCGCAGTAAGGCTAGATACTCTAAGAGGTCGCCCTGTATCTCAGAGGCACCGTTGGAGACACCTGTTTAAGGCACAGGATGTCATTCACTCATCAGCACGGTATGCTAACACCTTGAGTTAAGCCTTGTGTTCATCTTAGCTTCGGATCCCGTTCCATACGCTAGCCAAAAGAGGTGCCGATAACCAGCAACTCCAGCGCATGTTCCAAAAGATCCTACTGGGCCCAACCACGACGACGACGTGTGAACACAGCGGTTGGGATTTTTTTTAGGACTCCTTAGCCAATTTCATTCATATTACATTAATTGGTCCAGAAAGTACCAAAAAGCAGAACTGATTACCAGAAAACTTTAATATCGCAATTACAAAAAAAAAAAACAATTAGCAACTTTTTTTTTGATAAATAAAAATTTGAAAAATCGTCTATAGTAAAACTCATGTTGTTTGATATCACCAAGTTTTCAAAAAATACATTTAAATTTAATTATAACTAAAAATCGAAAAAATATGCATTTTTGTGTTTTTCCCATAATAAAAACCTGTTGATTAATTCTTTAAGCCGTATACGAGGTTTGCAAAAATATGAATTTTACTCAAGAGTAAAGTACCTTAATTTTTTACAATACAGAAGAATCTTGAAAAGTAAAGTTATTTTAAATTAAAAGTTATATTTAAATATGCAATTAAGCTATTTAGTTGAAAATTTAGGATTGGTAACGGCGGCAGGATACCACACCCAACCCCGAAAACTGAAATTTAAATTTACGTTGACGTTTTGTTTTTAAAAAATAACTAAAATTGGACCCTATATGCTCGATTAAATGCTCTATTTACTGTAGTATAAGGCAACGTCGATAGTAACATTAAATAGTTATTAAAATACATAAAATAAAACAGTTTTTATTGTTTTCTCGCACGTTTGCAATAATGCTTCACGCGTATTTTAAAATTTAATTTGGTTAAAAGATTGATGTAATTAAATGGTTAGGTAATAATAACATAAAATACGAAATTAAAAATACATTAAGAAGACCAATTAAGTAATCCAAAGAAGAAACGAAATTTATATTATAATAATTTACTAAGATGAATGATTAAAAAATAGCATGCCTTAAAAATTATTAATTTGAAAATATGTATATTCTTTTAAAGTATATTTACATTTTAAATATAAAACATTTGTTTTATTTGTATATAAATAATAACAGTTTAATTTGTTAGTATTTGGGCAAAGCGATATTTAATTATTTTTTACATCCATTAAAATAGAACACTATCTTTAATTTACTATTTATGTGCTTTTCCTTTCCATTTAAATCTTATACACATCTAATAGAAATAAATACAAAACCGTTAAAAGTGTATTAAATACAAGAAAATCCATTAAGTACAATTAATAAGGAAACAGAAACAAAATATAATTTTTAATATCTAATTTTAAGTAGGTTCTTGACGCACTTTGAAAGTTTGTGTAATTGTCCTTAAAGAACCCCTAAACATAAAATTTAGAGTTGAAGGGAAGCCGCCTACTAGGCCTAATTTTTTTTAACTTAAGGGTTGGTAAGGGGCGCACTAACCTTTAGCCAGACCTTGACTTTTATGTTTAGGGGTCCTTGAAGGACAACTACACAATTTTCCAAAGGGCCTAAAGAACCCACTCCAAATTGTTCACCTGCTTTCGGATTAGTAGAAGAGCTAGCGGAAAATTTATAGACCGTGGTTCAAAGACCTAAAATTTTGTAATGTTTTTGAATGATCTCTAAAAAAAAGCAGATCATTATAGGTAGAGGACCCTATCAAACTGTCTTTATTATAAGAGTTGCAGAAGACATCACCACTTCAGACAATTTTCCTAAAAATGCCTTCACAAGCACTATCAACAATGTGTTCACTTAGTTGGATCATGGTAAAGAGTAGTGAAACTAGATGAGACTTAATAAAAGTCAAGTACTGGATAAAAGATAGGGCCCCTATAACCTCAAAAGGATTGTTAGGGGCCGCTACCCTTCAGCCAGACTTTGACTTTTACGTTTGGGGGTCATTCGTGGACAATTTTCATTGCGTGCTCTGCGACAAGCGCCAGCTAACGCAAAAATGGTGCTTACTTCGATCATTAGATAAATCTCATCAGGAGCTAGACTAAACTTAGTTATGTCTTTGCTAAAAATATGAGTTTTTTTGGCTCAAAAACCATTATTTTGCTTTTTTAGAAACGATGTCATTTTATAAAACTTGCTTATGTTCAGCTTGTGTCGTATTTTAACCAAATTTTAATCATGGAGTAACGTGTACCAAAGTGTATTAGACTTAAGTACCTTACCAGGGTCGCAAAAGTACACCCAAAATACCTCTTCTTTCATGTTTTTGATTTGCTTTTTTTGCGACAATTTAAAAATTGGGTGTATCGCTGCTGGTATATTTCTTTTGAAATAATTTTATTAAAAAAAAAATAATATGATCAATAACCTCAAATTATTTATATTTTTTTATAAATAGTATTTTATTTAGCTTTCATCGGCTATTTGATATGTTTAATATATCTGTTTTTTTTTTCAGTCTTAAAATCGTATTTATTTAAAGTGGGCTGTTTTAGTTTTTAGAAACTAGCACTGCTTTGACTTAAAAGTAAAAAAAATCAACCAAGATATTATTTATTTATTTCAGACACGTATTTTATGATTAATGTACGATTTACGTCTGCAAACTTAGTTTTTTATCTTGGGACAGTCCACGAAGGCTGATGCCTAAGTACTAACGTACCGTGGATGTCTTAAGTTGGTTAACTAACTTGCGATTAGAGGTGGGCGTAACTCCATATCCCTGTCTGTTTAAATTGTGATAACGTATATTAATATTTTTAAATTAAATTTGTAATATGAGAAGCAAAACAAAATAGGAAAAATGTATTTTCTAAGCTTTTTAAGTTCGTTTAAATTATCTAAATTGTATTTTTTAATGCCAATTTACCTTCTTTGTTTTTAAAGTTATGTATTTAAATGATAACAATTTGTATTGTTAATAAATTAATAATTACCGTAAATTATGCCCAAACAATTCCACTCACACTTGAAATAAAAAGGGTGTTCCCAAAATATTAGATCTGTTATTAAAAAAATAATATTTACTGTCTCCAAAATAATAGCATTACTCAATGTGGTTAGTTCTGGTCAGTTGTGGGCAGTTCTGGTAAGTTCTGGTAATATAATTTTATTTTTTGGTCACCATTGCATCTTTGGGTGATTGCACATACATTTAAAGATACCTGTTTTCAATTGGTTTGGCTTAAACAATTAACGATAGGTTTATCATTTTATGTGATACCTTAATTGTAAATAATACGAAAACGTAGAGGGGCTTCGCTGTATTTTTTTCAATAAGGATTTTTTTCTCTTAATTCAAACTTTTAAGTGGGCATTCTAGTGTAGAGGCATGCATTTTAGGTGATTTTTGAAGTGCCCTAAAAAAAGGCAACTAATATTTTTACTATCCATTTTTTTATGATTTATTTATTTACATTATAAAAATACAAAAAATAAAAATAAGAAAATGTTAAAAATTAAAAATTAGCAGCTGATGAAGTGGGGGTGTCAAAAAATTGGCCCGTGACCATGCCCACGATATCTCAAGTTTTACTGGACCGATTTATATGAAATTTTTTAAGAGTCTTCTGTATAGACTTGTCTAAGTCTAGAACTCTTCGCATCCCTAATTTTTTAATTTTTACTATTTTTAAAAAAATTAAAAAAGTAAAAAAAAGTGGTACAAAAATTGTTTTTTTTAGGCAACCGCCATTTTGTGAATTTTTTTTTCAACTTTTCCGTAGTTCCGGGCATTGTAAAATTACTTTTTCTACAACTGCGCGAAAAGTACCATGTTTGCGCTTCAAAAACAAAACACAAAGTTGCACTTTTCCGAGGAGCAAGCGTTTTTTACTTTGTCGCTCGCTGAGTTATCAAGGAAACCTTAATAGAAAAAACGTCAAATTTGACACCACTGTAGGCGTTGAACGGTAGAAACTTCATCTGAAATTGTCATTAAAAATTGTGAGAATTGCACCTTTACCTTTAATATTGTAAATAATAAGAAAAATGACTAGATCTTATATAGATTTAGGTAATAATTATATAAAGATCTAAATGTATATACATATTACAATAATTATTACAATAAAATAAATTGGTATAGTAGCCACGGTTTTATTAAATCTGTTTTTATTAACTACTTCACCTTTGCATGTTCCGTTGAATGTTTAATAGTGGTGTACTTTTTTATAAATAATTGAATTTTATGTTCTACGTCATATAACTATGTATATTACGACAAATCAAGTGATAAATAAAGCAAATTACAAACTTTAGTTATAGAAAGTAGTTAAAAAATAGTTATTATGATTACAAACTCTAATTTTCTGAACTTTTCATTATACTAAAGATAGTAGAAATGTATATTTAGTAAACAATTTGCATTATCTATAAATTACATTGATGTCCAAATTATCGCTTTAAATAAAATACAAAACTACCAACTTTAGTTACGAAGAACAGTTTAAAAAATGGTTTGTCGATATCCTTCTTTTATTTTTTATTAATTTTTATACTAAAGGTGGTAGAAATTATTTTTTTTTGATTCAAACTGATTATATTTATAGCTTTCACATAACACAGGCGAGTATTATGTTTAGATATGATAGGAGGCCATGCTTGCCGCTGCTGTCAAGAAAAATAAACAAATGATTATTTGACGTATCAAAAAGTTTTTTAAACAGCTATTGGTGTTTCATAAATTGATTGTAATAATTATCTGATAATGGACAGTTTTAAAAAGTATAAAATATGTAATTGTAAAGAATTGAGCCATGTCCAAATACGCCATTCCAGTTTAATATACTTAACTGCGCTAATTGAGAACTGCGACCAACATCTTTCGAAAAATGGTTTGTTCAACAGCATTCAGAACAGTCTACTACAAATTTCGACCAAATATTACAATATTCCCAAAAAAAGAATGAATAAAATCATTTCAAAATATTACATATATGTTATCAAACACAGACATTTAATACCGAGTAGTAATTCGCCTGGTTTTCACCCCTAAAAAAGGAAGAAGTATTAGAAGAATTCCAAAACATTTAGATATTGTTACACAGAAATTTAAATCATAACGTAATACAATAATATGTAAATAACTAATTAAAAGGGTACTAAATATTTTTTTTTATTGTTTCTTTGCAGTAAATACCTACTACTGAAAAAACATTTTTACAATAACACACATCTGTAGCGCAAAATGATGCTGGCACGTTTTAAAATGTGAACTGTCAAATTTGAGGTTATATCAATAATCTTTAAATTTTTTACCAATTATTTTATAAAATCTGGTGGTTGTAGAAAAAATCTTGTGTGTAATTCGAGCGCAAAGTGACATTGTCGCTCTCGCGAGATAGCGAGCATCTTGCTCAGAGCGACAATGTATTACTTTGCGCTCTTAATACACAAATAGCTATTGCATTGATAATCTTTTTTGTTTTTTTTTTCAGATTGCCATAAGGGTTGGAATCGTAGGCATGGTCACGGGCCAAATTTTTGGACCCCAACTTCACCAGTTGCTAATTTTTTGAATTTTTAACTTTTTCTATTTTTTTTTCTGTGTTTTTGTGATGTTATTAAATAACTTATAAAAAAATAGATAGTAGAAATATTAATTGCCTTTTTTACGGCACTTTAAAAATCACCTAAAATTTATGCCTCTACACTAGAATACCCCCTTAAGTCAAAATTAGGCAAAAAAAGTCCTAATTTAGAGAAAAAAGTCTGAATTCAGACTGTAAAGTCTGAATTTAAAAATAAAAATCTAAACTGAAAAATTACAGTTAGCCTTCTTTAAGTTAATGTGCAACTTTCGACGTAAAAGTCTGAATTCAGAGTTTAAAGTTTGAATGTAGAGTTAAAGGTCTGATAAGGAAAAAATACAGCGTGGCCCTTCTACGGTATCATAATATAATTTAGTGACTAATATAATTAAATCACTCTCATATAAAACTAAATATATAATTACACCTTCACCATTCTGTCAGCAAAATATAAACTCAGTTTTTAAGTAACCAATAAATTTAGCTCTTTAACGTTTTACTTATTGAATATTATTAGTAAGGTTATATTGCTTAAACTATAGAAAATAGTATGGCCCAATAAAAATTTGCCAGAACACGAAATATATTCTTCATATAACACTGAAATTAAGTACCTTCATCGTAGCATTTTCTTACATGCAATAACACTAAAATCTTGAACTTCCATTATCTTTATTTGTTAATTGATACACAAGTTTCGTTATTATGTTCAATAACAAATAAAACAATGATCAAATTTTAGTGTTATTAAATAACATTGTTAACACTTTTAAAGATCAATTTCTTACATCTTTTAACCCCGATTTTTATAAATTTTTTTAAATTTTTATATAAATTTATTTAAAAAAAAAATTTTTATATTATTATAAAAAAATTATTTTTTATATAAAAAAAAAATAAATTAAATTAAAATATTTTTTAAATAATTTAATTATTGTTTTTAAAAAATTTTAATAATATATTAAATATATTAAAGTTTATTTTTTTAAAATTTTTATTCCTGATTTTAAAATAAAGGGGTTTTCAATTCGTGGTTTGGTATTTGGGCTCAAAAAGATTCGCAAATTTGCCAAAAAATGGCTAGAAAAAATTTTTGTTTTAAAAAAAGGGAAGATTATTTTAATTCAAAAATTTCCCCCCATTTTTTTCCAACCAATACCTAAAAACGGTGGCAAATGCAAAAATTTTTATTAAAACCAAGAAAGATGGTGAAGCAAAGTTTTTGGGATCTAGAACACTTGCTGAAATGTTAATAATAAACCATTTTTTTTAAATATCAATAAATTAATGATATACCCCCCAAATTTGTGAAAAAACTTTGACCGCTTTTTTTAATATTCTAGAAAAATCAGAATGGAACCAAACTCGTATGCGTAATAGGTACGAGTTTTCCCATTTCGATGAACTTTGAATAATTAAATTGTACATTATTGCCCAAGTAATGGAACAAAATTTGGGCCGCCCGCTTAAAGTGTCCAAAGATAGCGGCATTCTAGCGGTAGAGCGGCAGCTGAAATGAGGGGACCCTGGGTCCCGTTATTTCAAGAACTATTGCTTTCTGTAGGGACCATTTTTGTAGATTACAAAGCGATCGTTATTTTTTGTTAAAACAAAAATTCTCCAATTTGCATATTTTGGCAGATATTAGCGGGAAACCCATTTTTCGGGCCTTGAGAGGCCATTTTCATCCTTTTTCCACCTATTAATGTTGATAAACTTTTTTTCGCTCGAAAACATCCCCGAAGACCTAAAAATTGCGCCACAGGGGAAAACTGTACAGATTTATTTACAGGTTTGTCCCTTCATTTATTGGACTATTTACCTAACCGAAGTTTTAGATTTACGTGTTTAGGACGTGTTTGTCTGTCTCATATCTTTACTGACAAGAAGTTGTTTAAGCAGGTAGGGTAAATGTTAGTACAACGTTGTTCTTTAGAACAACAGATCCGACGGTAATACATCGCGTAGTACAGTGGTTAAGAGGGCGCAGTTGCTAATATCTGTACCTAAAACAAGGTTAATTTTAGTACAGAATGTGGTTGTAGTTGGCAAATTGCTGCTTCGGCTTGCTCCAATATTGCAGCCAGCAGTATTTAGCGTACTGGTTTTACATTTATTCGATTGAAAAGAATATTTCAAAACGAGTGGCTATCCCAAAACTTTAAATTTAGGTTGAGTCTTTCTGTCTGTAATCTTATCGACTTAAGTGTTTTTGATTGGATATATACAGGGTCCTGCAGCTCACCTCCCGTCTTATGTAGCTCATTTGTTATTCACTGTAAAATTTTCACATTTTGCAGACGTTACCTTAACCTACGGTGCATTTCAGAAAAATAATTTTGGTTATACGGGTGTCGCAAAAAATGTGACGTCACGATGGTGCATTTTTTTAAATGGAATACTGTGTATTTTTTTATATATTTAGGTACCTTTGTAGTCAGCCATCTTCCTTAAAATTTTTCAACATCGGTTCAGTAATTTCAGAGAAAAAATAAAATATAAAAAACTGTTTTGCAAATTGTTTTAAAAAATGAATAAAAATACCCATAGGGCTTAATTAATGAATTAAACAAGGAACTTAAAGAAGGGCTATCAGTCGTTGTCATGTTTGGTTAATTCGAACTGTACAGGGTGTCCAAAATTTTTTTGTCAAACTATTCAAATTTGAAAGCACTTTATTTTTCTTATTTTAAATACGAGCCCCTGTATATTTTTAGGTCGTTAGATGTAAATTAAAAAACAACATTTTTCTAATTATAACCCTATCGAAATTCCTAATACATTAAAAGTTATTCGTTGAAAACTGTTTTGCATGTATTTTAATAGTAATACGATTGAATAAAAATGATAGGTGGCTATGAAAAACAATTTATTGACATTAGAGTTTCCTAATAATGTTAATTATTACCTAGAAATTGGTTGAAGTTACATAAATGTTAGCCGAAAGTATTAAAAATTAAAAATTAGGTTTATTTAACATTTAATGGGTTTTTTTAAATTAATTTAATTTCAAATAATAAATAATAATTATTTACTCGAATTTTTATAATATGTCAAACTAAGATTTTGTAAGTTAAATAAACTCCAATGTCAATAAATTGTTTTTCATAGCCACCTATCATTTTTATTCAATGTTATTGCTATTAAAATAGATGCGAAAATGAGTTTTCAACGAATAACTTTTAATGTGTCAGGAATTTCGATAGGGTTATAATTAGAAAAATGTTTGTTTATCTACATCTAACGACCTAAAAATATACAGGGGCTCGTATTTAAAATAAGAAAAATAAAGTGCTTTCAAATTTGAAGAGTTTGACACTAAATTTTGGACACCCTGTACAGTTCGAATTAACCAAACATGACATAAGCGACTGATATAACCCTACTTAATAAGTTCCTTGTTTAATTCTATTAATCAAGCCCTATGGGTATTTTTATTCATTTTTAAATACAATGGTGCAAAACAGTTTTTTTTTTATTTTTTTGTTTTTTCTCTGAAATTACTGAACCGATGTTGACAAAATTTTAGAGGAAGATAGTTGACTACAAGAGGTACCTAAATATATAAAAAATACAGTGTTCCATTTAAAAAAATGCACCATCGTGACGTCACACTTTTTTGCGACACCCTGTATAACCAAAATTATTTTTCTGAAATGCACCGTAGGTTAAAGGTAACGTCTGCAAAATATGAAAATTTTACAGTGAATAACAAATGAGCTACATAAGACGGGAGGTGAGCTGCAGGACCCTGTATATTCATACATACTCAGACATGAGCTAGCAAAATAATTTAGCCTTATTTAAAAGTCCTATTGAATCTTGACCCATTTTTTAGAGTGCACGAAAAGCGGTTTCCTTGTTTTCGAAAAAGAATGATCGCCTATGGGGAATTTTACACTCAGGCCAGTTAAAACAAAAACTTTCTATTTTAATTGTCTAAATATTAGGTGTCTTTAAAGATTCTCTTTTTTACATAGTGCATTCATTTCTGATAAACTTCTAACTGTTTTTAGACTACTTTTGTCGTCAAGGACTTTGGTATTTTTAAAAACATAAAATGGTTGTTTTTGTAACAAATCTCAAGTACTTGAAGAGATAAAGCTAGCTTAATTTTAAATTATTTTAAAGTATATTTAATCATAAATCTCAATACCCTTTTAAAATAAATATAAATAACATACTAGTGTATGACTCAGTGTTGATTTAGTTTAGTGCTAAAATGAAGTATATAACAATATTTTCAGCCTTTTTATTTTGTAAGTATATATTATAAAGTTTAAGTTAAGGTAAACAAAGCTTAGAGTTTTTAAACCAAAAGAATATATATGACAATCTTTTAAAAATAAAACCGAAGTTTTTCGTTGATATCGTAAGCGTATACCAATTTTTTGCAATTTTTATTACCATTATTATTCTTATTAAATCTCTAAACCGAAATATAAAAATATAACATTGTAAAGGTGCCACTATCTTACAGAAATCAGAGCTTACAAAAATATACGAAACAGCCTTACGTTAACCAAATGTAAATCATTAAGAAGACCAAAAATTTTTTCAAAGGGTATAAAAATGCAAGTACGTGTTAGTAAACTAAAATTATCTTTACTAAAAAAATGAAAATCTAAAACATTATATAAAACTATGCTTTGTCTAGAATGTGTAGAACATTCCAATAAAATATTAAAGATACTTTTATATTAATGAAAGTTTTGGGTATAAAAATGCAAGTACGTGTTAGTAAACTAAAATTATCTTTACTAATAAAATGAAAATCTAAAACATTATATAAAACTATGCTTTGTCTAGAATGTGTAGAACATTCCAATGAAATATTAAAGATACTTTTATATTAATGAAAGTTTTGGAAAAGCATTAGATGATATTTTTTAACTACATTTAAAAGAGGTCTTATAAAGTAATAATTTTTAAAAAACTCCAACAAGATTTCGTCACAAAACGTGTCCAGTTACTAATGGCAGCACCTCAAAAATTATTTATTCCTTGTAAAAAAACAAAATATTTTACTTTCAAATCACGGCTTTCAAATTAAAATTTCATATAAAATACCAGATAGGAAACATGTGTAATATTAAGGTTAAGTTTATCATGGGAGTCCGGGCTGCGACCATAAAGATAGTTTTTGCTGGTAGAGTCTGGCTCTGGCTATTATAGAGCCTGTATATTTTAACTTTTAACAACGATACCGAAAATAAAATCCGATGACAAATTAATTTCGCTATTATGCTATATAAAGATCAACACGTTATCGTAGAGTTTTTCTCTTATAGTTTAAAGACTTTTGAATATGTAATAATGATATTTAAAGGTGCAAAACTTACTCAAAATATAATAGTTTAAATATAAAACATAGCCAGGTGATCCGGTGGTGGTATGTCCTTTTCTATTAGACGCAAATCAAAACAAGGTAATATATGGTGATTAAGCTTATTCGATATCGTTTCAGTAACATCGACAAAAGAAAAGGCAAATCTTGTATTGCTAGGAACCTTTTTCCTTATGATGGATAGCAAAATTCTTCATTTAAGACATTAGGTTTACAAGTAAACAGCGCGATTACTATATTTAGATTCTAATTTTCTGTTATGAGAAAATTCAAATGACAGGAGGGAGAGTTAGTTTTAACAGTAAATATTGGTGTGGTTACTTCGCATTTTATAATATTATATTCTTATTTTTGTTGCAACCCTATCGACTGTTAAATTTTACTTTTTTTAATTCTCTTTCTACATTGTGTTCAGGAAGGTCCCAGAAAACGACTCTAGGAAGTCTGGTTCATGCATTTCTAGAAAAATGCCTTCTGGGCCGCAAAATGCATTTTCCAATTGCATCATTACTTGCACCATTATAGGAACGATTGCAAACTCGGAAAAATCGCTTGGAAATCGTTACTAGGGGGTTTTCAGGGCTGTCGAACTCGATTCTGACATTAGAATTACACGGGGGTGGCTCTGTGGGAGTGTCCGGGGGTGAATTGGGGAAGAAATGCCAGCATGCCTGAAAATCGCTCCAAACTCGTTACTCGGGGGTTTTCGGGGATGCCGAACTCGATCCTGGCATTAGAATTACCCGGGGGTTAAAATGATTAGAAAGGCGTTTGCTGTCGGAGAAAGTGAAAGTTAAAATCTACAAGAATTTGATAGATATTTTACGGCGTCATTTTGGAGATGCCACATGTATAATATTTGGTTATTTAATATTCAATCTAAATATTTATTATTTTTACCCCCGGGGAAGTCAAATTTCAGAATTGAATTAAGCATCCCCGAAAACCACTGAGTAACGATTTAGTAGCAATTTTCATGGACGCTGCATTCCCCCCCCAGACAGGGGAACCACCTAGCGCCCCCGGAGAAATCTAGTGCTATAAATTAATTTGGCGTCCTCGAAAGCCTCCAAGTAACGAGTTTGGAGCGATTTTCAGGCATGCTACCATTTCTCCCCCAATTCACCCCATGGATACCCCCACAGAGCCACCTCCGAGCACACCCGGGTAATTATAATGTCAGAATCGAGTTCGGCAGCCCCGAAAACCTCCCGAGTAACGATTTCCGAGCAATTTTTCCGCGTTTCCATTTGTTCCTATAATGGTGCAAGTAATTTGGAAATTGGAAAATGCATTCTCCGGCCCAGAAGGCATTTTTCAAAAAATGCATAAACCAGACTTCCTAGAGTCGTTTTTGGGGTCCTGAACACAATGCGGAAAACCGCATCTCGATATCTGCTGGCTAGAAATATTTCCGCTATTCGGGCGATTTTGATCTAAATGCCCTGGACTACTTTATTACCGCCTTACAGGACAAAAGGAGCATCTTATTTTTATTATTATTTAGGAAATCTATATTTTTCCAAGTATCTAAAAAATTGCGTTTAGATGAAGCATTCTTTGTTCGGAGTACGTATCTGTTGCCTATTCAAAGCCAGTTATTTCGGCAAGGGTGCGCTTTTTCCAGTCTGTCAGCCAGCATTCAAGTAATATGTTTCAAAGTTGTTAACATTTTTATACATACATTTTCCAGTTAAATTGCAGCGATGCCCAAACATTTTCTTCCTATTTGTAATAAAAACTACATAACAATTTCAATATACAGCCTTTGTGTATGAACACTTGCATACTAAAAATTTATATATTTGTTTGTAGACTCTGCCGCTGGAGATCCACGAATCGTCCCGATTCCCGGAGGTCTAACTGGCTCTAGTATATGTACCACATACTGGGATTGCTGCAAGCCTTCTTGTGCTTGGCAAGGAAATCTTCCAAATATTAGTTCTAATCCAGTAGATTCCTGTGCAATAGATGGAGATACGGTAATTGACAATAACGCCCAATCCGGTTGCAACCCCGATGGTAGTGGTGTCTCCTACATGTGTACCGACCAACAGCCGTGGGCAGTTAGCGAAACATTATCTTTAGGTTTTGCTGCAGCTTCATTTACAAGTGAGCAAAATTATGAAATTGGTAGACAGAGTGTTCAAAAAATGCATGGGCAAATTTTAGACGGTGATTTCTATTAAAAAAAAAATCTATAAATGTGGGTCCGAAAATGCATAACTTCTAAGATCCAGGGCGTTATTTTTTTCTAATAGGTTTTTTTGTGTAATTATTGTAATTACCCTGTAGCCAATTTTCTCACATTCCGTCAGTGTTATTTATATTAATAGATGCCTAATTTAGGTCTAATTAAATTAAAATTATTAAGTACAGTGCCGTCTAACGGGACAAAAACTAAATGTTTTTTATCGAAAAAAATTACTTTTTTGTCTCCTTAATTTTCGTCGTTTCTTGCTTCGTTTACGAGATAAAAAAATATTTTATTGCATGTACATTTATCCAACAAATATGTTTTTAAACATTCTAGAAATATTTGCTAAAAGCTGTAAGGACAAAAAACAACAATTAACAATGAGTATCACCATTTTCCTACCTTAAATTACAACAACTGCTAAAAGTGACCATCTCCAGTTTGAATTTAAAAATTCAATCTTTTCATTATGACTGGTTTTTATTTTTTTATCTCGTAAGGCTTGCAAGATACGCCTGAATTTAACAGACAAAAACGTTGTATTTTAGTTGCATTATTAATTAAAAAGAAAATCGAAATTTAATTAAAGTCAGTGGCGTAAATTTTTTTGTCAATAAATTTGGTTAAGGTGTTCCCCCTGACGCCAATGAACTTAATATTTTAAACTAGTAAAAGTCCCTTATCACTACAACAAGGCTACCGAATTTTAAAAAAATCGGTTAAAAGATATTTAAACTATTTTTTAATATATGGACAGAGGCCAGGGCAGAGTTTTCCTTTAGCCTGGGCACTCTCGCAACCATATTTCAAGCGGAGATATTTGCTATTGAGATGTGTGCTAGATCGCTGGTTGATCGGCACTGCACACGTAAGACAATTAAAATATTCTCCGATAGTCAAGCAGCTCTTAAGGCTCTTGAATCCAGCCGGTGCAATTCGAAAACCGTCTGGAATTGCAAGGATGCGCTGACCAAACTGGGTCAAAACAATAAGGTTACACTACTGTGGATACCTGGATACACTGGCCTAGAGGGTAATGAATCCGCAGACCTCCTTGCCAAAAGGGGCGGAGACAAAATTCACAGGGCCGGAACCGGTCATCGGTATATCTTATGGAACGGCCAAGCAGTTCATATCAGCTTGGACACAAAGAGAAAATCTTTGGTACTGGCATGGCCTTCCGGGTCCCAGACACTCAAAGGCCTTCAAAAGCCCACCGAACCAACAATGTACTGTCAAACTGCTGAAGCAATCAAGGGTACACCTTAAAACTGTAGTGGGACTGTACACGGGACACTGCAGATTAAAATACCACATGCACAAGATCGGCCTAGCGGAAGACGCCGAATGCCGCATGTGCATGGAGGGGGTTGAATCTGCAGAACACATACTGCGTTCGTGCCCAGCAATGGCTCGACTAAGATTCGTAATCCTCGGCAATGACACCTTGTTGCCGGGGGAGGTAAAAGATCTCTCTCCCAACAAGATCATCAGATTTATTAGAAGTCTGGACTGGTGGGAGAAATATAAAAAGGTGTGAGCCACAATAGACCGATCGGTCGCGGTGGAAGGGTGTTATACCCACTCACTTTAAACCTACCTACCTATTTTTTAAAAACTGCTATTAAGAAAAGTTACAACCTGTATCTTAAAAAAATACATTTCCGGACCTACGTTCATAGATTTTTTTTTCACAAAAGTGCCCGAGAAATCACTCCCTTGAAAACCGCCGCGTCTTTTTAAAATGACATGAATATTTACCACCTTTCTATACAAAAAATCCCAACTGGCTTATGCATGTTTTACATTATTCCTTGCAATTATAATTATCTTTATTTAGAAAAACCTTTTAAATTAACTTTAATTATTTATAGAGGGTGCTGATTACTCCAAATGTTGTTCGTGTTTCCTGGTCACGTTTTTGGGTTTTAATAGACAATTGGCCCTTCAGGTAACTAACACTGGTGCTGACTTGTTGTATAATCAGTTTGATATCGCTATGCCAGGTGGTGGCGTTGGATATAACAATGGATGCACGGCTCAGTGGAATGCTCCTCAAGATGGTTGGGGTCAAAGATATGGTGGAGTCGCCAGTATTGAGGTTAGTTAATTAGGATATAATATTTTTAATAATTTATTTAAAGCCATTTTAAGAAAATGATTCATTTTAAACCATGCTAGAGCATATGCATTTTAAAAGTAACCAAATATAAAATCTTGTTGAATATGACATACACACATTTAGATGGACAGAAAGATAGAAAGAAATTTTAAGGTTTCTACCAAACCCTATTTTTTTATGTGTTTTAAATATAACATATGTAATTTAAATTAGGATGTCTGATTTCAAAAATGATTTTTTTTTGTTTTCCATCTACACCTTTCCTTTTTGAATAACTCGCCAAAACATTCAGGGTTATCCAATAAAGCCTGAGACAACCGAGGGCAGACCTCCTTTTTGACTTTACCTGTAGTATGAAACTGAAATAGCAACCTCATATAATTTTAAATTGAACATTAAATAAAACTTATTTTGTTATATTTTTAATAAAGCCCTATTTTTTATGTGACTATCCGACTTTTGATCTAAAATAATAAATTTTTAATTAATAAATGTTTATTTTCTGCACCTTTCAATTCAAAAAAATACTCGGCTACCTTGCCATTAACACCTAACAGATTGATATGGATACCTGTTTACCCCTTGGCGGTAGTGTCATTCAGGCAACTAAAAAATCAGGTTTTATATTTTTTAAACATTTTTTAGAAATTAGTAACAAATTAACGTTAAAAAAATAAAATATTTATTAGCAGATCTAACCAGGATCAAAATATTACAGGGGGACTCTAAAAAAAAATAAAAAAGGGACTTCGGTACTACAACTAATTTATAGTTTTTCTTATTTAGGATCTGTTTTATAAGTATCAGTTTAACAATAACAGATACAGTTATAAAAACTACCTTGTAACTTGTAAAAAATATAACAACTTTATTTTTTAGTTGTCTGTATGACACTACCGTGAAAGGGTGACCAGGCATCCGTATCAATTTGTCAGATGTAAATTGCACGGTAGATCAATATTTTTTGGTGCAGTAAGTAGTAGTTTTTTTATTAAAAATATATTAATTTAGATTAAAAGATATACGAAAAATTAGATGATCACATAAAAATTAGAGCATTCCATTAAAAATATATCAAAATTACCCCCATCAGTTTTATTTAATGTTCATTTATTATTTTTGAATTTGATCGCTAAAAAGTTCAGGTAGAGTCTTGTTACATAAGCCTGTACGAATCACGTCGTACAAAAATATCTATTCTTTTCTAATAAATAAATTTTGGTAAATTTCTTGCAGGTTTTCTCAAAAATAAAACTTTACAATAGGCTACGATAATTTACTAATATATGTAATAATTTAAATATAGGATATAAAGGTTAATAAATATTACAAAAACTTGTTAATATAATTTAAAAAATCTACCAAAAAGCAACTGGTTTACAATATTTCTTTTTTTTAAGGATTGTGCTCAACTTCCGCCGGTACTACAACGCGGTTGCAGATGGAGATTCCAATTTCTGCTAGGTGTAAACTTTTCAAATACTACCTTTGAGGAGATTGAATGTCCAGAAGAACTTACCTCCATTTCTCATTGCCAGTAAATTAATTGAGAACTAATAAAATTTTATGATGTGAATAAAATTCTTAATAAGTATTTCAAAAGATATTTATTAATAGACTGTTGTAGGAAGGTTGCTACTTGTGTTTTTTTATCCTGTTGGTTTAACAATTAAATAGTCCGCACCTAACTTTGTAGCAAGCATGATTTTAACGTCTAGGAAAGAACTTATATGATTTTATAACCTCTTTTCATTTAATTCATGGTGTGTCTTATTTAAACAATGAAATATTTTAAAAATTGTGTCTTTACTTTGACATTATATTACAGCATATTATTAAATAAAAGCAAAATCGCTATGTTTATGAGTTTTATTTAAATCAGTTGTAGAATATTCAAAATATATTTTTGCTTTTCGATAACCTAGGTGGTTTAGTAGGTGGTGGAGGAGTTTTTCCTTGCCTGAGGCGGTACCACCCCACTTGCCCTTTAAAGGACTCGTGAAGTTTCGAGTTCTGGGTGGGTAAGTCAGTTTTTCTTCTTTCTCTTCTTTCTTTTTCTTTTCCTCTATCATAAAGTTTGGAAAATAATGATAATGGCACTGCCGAAAGTAAAATAACCCTTCAATAGAATCTCCGGGTGAGCAGTGCATTTGAGGGGCCACCATCGAAATGTCTAATATTATTTACTAATATAGGTGGGGTTAACACCAACGTATACTCTAATACCAGCAAATGTCTTGGGCCCCTTAACTTGCACTCATCTTAACTCGCCTCTTTCGACTCTCTTACGACTAGGGCCTTTTTCCGGAGAGGTGGAAAGCTGCACGTGTGCAGTCTGTCCCCAGGAAAGGAAACAAAACTCTCCCTAACTATAGTCCTACATCTCTTTTCTCTGTTGTTTGCAAAGTAATGAAAAAATATTAATTCCCAAATATTAAAGTATTTGGAAAAACACACAATTTTACATGACAGACACGGGCCGCCGTCAGAAAAAAACTATAGGGGGGTCAAAAAGTTTAAGTCAATTTACTAGTCTAGAATTAGTTAAATTAAAAACACAAATAAATATGCCACAACTTTAATTTCTAAATAATAATCATACTTATTTAAATTCCTAGGCAATCTTGTTAAATTTAAGGATTTAGAAGAAAAATGTTATATTTTGGGTAATTTTTAAAACCCAGGGGGAGTCGACGGACACCCCCTGACGGCGGTCCTGGACATACAGTATGGATTTTGCCACAGAAGATCCGCAGTTGATCTTCTTCCCTTTGTCTCACACAACTACAACAAGTCCCTTGAGTTTCTTGGCGAATTCTAGATCGTTGCTCTTAACATATCTTAAGCTTTTGATCAGGTATGACATAATGGGCTCCTTAACAAACTTCCTTCCCACGGTCTTCCACCTAAGCTCGGTTCTTGGCTCTCCAGTTTCCTTTTTAATCGACGTACATCAGTTATTGTAGATTGTAGATGGTCATTCTTTTAGCTTCTACCCAATTAATGCTAGGGTGCTCCAGGGGTCAGTACTGGCACCAACTCTGTTTCTTCTTCATATCAACGATCCTTTCTCTTCCACAACCAATCCCATTCATAGTTTTGCTGACGATAGTACCCTTCACTCTAATATTCAATTTTTTAAGCCACCCTGTAATTATGATTTGAGAAACAAGCGCAGGTCAATGCAGATATTTCTTTTACAAGACCTTAAAGTAATCTTGGATTGAGGCGCCACGAATCTTGTTCCATTCAGAGAAGAGCTATTCGTCTTATTAATGATCCCACAGTTACAAAAAAGCTTCCTTCTCTTGCCCACCGACGAGCTGTAGGGGATTTGTCCCTCTTTTATAGGTATTTTCACGGCTTCTGCTCCAAAGAGTTGACCAGTATAATTTCTCCTTTGGCAGCTTTTAACAGACCATTTTTATGCATTCTTTTACAGTTCAGTTTGAGAGGCCCCAAACTTCCCACTTTGTTCGTTCCTTTATCTCTAGAGTGTCCAGACTATGGAACCTGCTACCCGCAGAAGTTTTTCCTTTTCTCCCAAATCCCCGAATATTTAAATTTCGTGTGAATAAACTCCCTATTACCACACTTCAGACACCCACGGTACGTTAGTACTTAGGCATAAGCCTTTGTAGACTGTCCCAATCAAAAAAACTTTTTTTTTAAATATGGAGACAAGAAGAAGCAGACAGGTAGTGATGAGCGAGGCCGGTCTTGGTCTTGCGGTCTTGGTCTTGGTCTTGCTGCAAGACCAAGACCGAGACCAAGACCGCCTTTTCGTTTGCAAGACCAAGACCAAGACCGGGGTATGCAAGACCAAGACCAAGACCAAGACCGAGGAGTGCAAGACTACGCAAGACCAAGACTGACCTGCAAGACTCTTGCAGTTCTGCAACTTTTTTTAAAATATATTAATATTTAATTTTTATATTCAATATTCAAAGGTATTTCATACAGAAATGACAAAAAATGTGCGAGAACTGCCAAAAAAGGCTATTATTTAATGAATAACAGGTTTTTTCAATAAAATAATAATTAAATGGATCACTTTGTTATTTTATAAAGTTCTTTAACAACGATTATGAGTAAATTCAATAACATGTTTCGAAAATAATAGGATTGTGACTCAATTGGTCCGACAAAGCAGGATATTTCCGAAACCGTTCACGACAGAGAAAAGCTAGGGGTACAAAAGTTATAGAAGCTGAAAATAACCTTTATATTCCTAATGTTTTATTTTTAATTAGCTATTTAGTGTTGCCACTTACAGGGTATATAAAAATTTTTCAAAATCCAGAAAAAATTATATTTGTTCCACACTGTAAGAAGTGGCACCATTAGATTGCTTCTTAAAACTAAGATATAAATGTTAAAAAATGAATTAATAAAAAATATGTTTTTCATGTCAAATAAGAATAATTTTTATACAAATGGATTTTAAATATCACTTCCGGTTTTAACGTAAAAGACAAAACATTGCGAAAAGAATAATAATGACGTCATTTTTATCAAAACCGAACATTTAAAAACGTTGATATTGTTTCTATATGATAGTTTAACAATTTTACGGCATAATATGATTTTTAAAATGGATTTTTTGTCATAAATTTTATATTTTGGGCTAAAAGCTAAAATAAGGGGGTTTTCTTTGGAAAATTCTGGAATAGCAAAAAATTTCACATTTTACGCCCTTTTTTTCTATAATTTTTTATATTTAGTTTTTCACCATATTAAGCCGCCCTGTATAATGCAGGATGTTTATACAATATTTGTACAAACTTTGTACGGCAAATGTTTGACTAATTTAAAAATAAAAAGTTCATATGAACCAAAAAGATTTCTGAATAACTTTTTTTTAAATCAGAAACCAATGTTTACAAATTCAAAAATTTCAAAAATCATTTTCATGAAAATTTCACATCTGGTTGAAATTAAAAGTTTTTTTCTGCTCACACAGTACATAGTTTTGTATTTTTTAAATTTTATATGCCTCTTCAAAGAAAATTTAAATAATTCTTATCACTAAAATGTTTCTATGTGCCTCAATTCAACTAAAAATGGAGGATAAATAAATAAATCCCTACATTTAAAATATGCCTTTTAAAATATTTCAAACATATGTGTAAGGTTAAAATTGGCATATTTTTAATTTGAATGCAGAAAATATAGTTTCCGTCTTTATTTGTTTTTAAGTATTAAAAAAATATATTTTATTCAATATTACTTAGTCTAAATTATTACTACCAAAAAAAAAAAAGCAAGACCAGCAAGACTGTTGCAGCAAGACCAAGACCAAGACCGGGTGGTGCAAGACCAAGACCAGGCTTGCAAGACCAAGACCAAGACCAAGACTAGCCCGGTCTTGGTCTTGGTCTTGCTTTGCTCATCACTACAGAAAGGTAAATTAAAATGCGATTGTTATTATTCTAAAATTACCCGATATTGATGAGTATATCCAGCTGCTCAGTTTAGACAACCATACTATTTTTCTTTTATTAAGTAACCAAATAAAGTTTTTTAAATGCCAAACTTTTAAGTATACGCCATTATATACAAAAATAGATCTTTCATCGGCAAAATAAAACGTGACGTATTGTTTTAGATCGTCGAATTCGCTTTAAAAAACTGCATTTAGTAATACGTGTCTATTTCAGTTTTTAAGCTAAGGCAAACATACTTAAATAATAAAGTTCCTCTATCAAAAAAGTTGCAAAAGATAAAATTGAGATTGTATTTTTCTAAAAGTAAGTAAAGTATCTAGAATAATCATGGCACTCCAAATCTTAAATTAAAATTTAATTTGAAATAATAAATTTGACCAACACCTAATTTCAAAATAATCTATTCGGACGTAAAATGATCTGTAGAATCCAAAAAACAGAAAATTCTCATTTAAAATTTGAAATATTTAGTCATTTCTGGTGAAACCGAAAGTTAAAAAAAGCTTATCATATGTGCATAAAAATAACATTACTGATTAAGAAATTAAAAAATGGCAGCAGAAAAGTAATATTGTGGGCACCCAGTATGTATAAAAAAAATAGAAAACATACTCTATAAAACACGTTTATGGTCAACTAAAATTAACTTTACACTAAAAGAATTTTTTGCAGCCGTACCGAAAACAAAACTTTAGGTATAATTTATTAAATCAAAAGTTTCACTTTATACAAGTCGTACCGAAAGCAACTATTTTCGGCACGATTTTTTCACTTTTGTAAGGATTTTTTTATTTTTGGAATGATTTTGGGTATATGGGAAAGTGAAGCTGAATTGATTTCACATGAGATTACTACAGCTGCTAAAACGGCTACTTATAAATTATTGCCGCTAAAGTCAAGAAAGAGGTATGAATTGGTCAATATATTTTTAAAATGGAGCAATGATGCAAACTTTAAATGAAGAAGTCATTTTTACATATTTAATAAAAAATTCTAAAATCTTAAAGCCCTCGAGCCTCTGGAGCAATTACTCAATGCTTTAGTCCACAATTAACATTAAAAATAATATAAATATAAGCCGCTATCCCAAAGTTATTGCTTTGCTTAAAAGAAAATCAATTGGCTACAAACCACAAAAATCAATCAATAAAGAAGAAGTAGATATATTCTTATTGGAAGCTGGAGATAATATCTACCTAGTAACAAAGGTTATATAATTAAATGTTATTTCTCTTCTTCCTTTTGATTTATTTTTATGCATATTTTAGGTTGCATTGCTCATTGGCTTGGCAGGTGCTTGTCGTCGTAAAGAGTTTTGTAAAATGTGTTTAGATGATATAAAAAATAAGATAAATATGTTAGTAATTAAAATTCCCCATTCTAAAACGAATATGGAAAGAACCGTTGTCGTCATAGAAAAAAATAATATTTCTTTATACAGGAACTATTTGTCTATATTTGTCATTACGTCCAGCAAACACACACATCGTAAATTATTTGTATATTACAAAAACGGAAAATGTACTACACAACCTATTGGTATTCACACTTTTGGTAATATCGCCTGCAAAATTGCTGAATTTCTTAAATTACCGCATCCCAAAGAATACACCGGGCACTATTTGCAAAGAAGCTCAGCTTCTTTATTAGCTAATGGTGGTGGTAGTATAACAATTTAAAGAGACACGGAGGCTGGAAATCAACCAGTGTAGCAGAGGAACACGTAGAAAATTCTTTGAGAAACAAAATTCACATAGCATCACAAATTAAAAAGGGCTGTAACGAAATTAATATTTCAAAAACTGGTACAAATACTGATACGTCCAATAATAATAATTTTAATACTGCCACTTCTGTTAATATCCCTAATAATATTAATATAATAAGTAATGTATTCATGAGAGCAATTGTTATGTTATATGTAATTTGTAATAAAAAGTTCATAAGTAATGTATCCATCCAGATTCTTTTTAAGATAATAAACTCCCAGAAAAAATATTGTACGTAATACGATTCAAAAGTGATTTTACGGGATTCGCAGGATTCCTACCATCCCGTAAAATATCACTTTCGGAACTTGTTACGTAATTTTTGTTTTGGTCACCCTTTGGAGGTAGTCTCAGTTAGACAACAAAAAAATAAAGTTCAAATAGCTATTTATGGTACTAGTTTGTTATTATACATATAAGTCACGCAAGAAAGTTTAGCCCTCGAGGCCGTAGGCCACCGTGTCCCATACAAGATTTTATCCAAAACTGTCATATTATTATTATAAAGTTGAAGTAAGATACATAGAAAAGATCCTTAAAATAAAAAAATCCTATAGTATATTTCTAATTTGTCTTATTATGTGACATAGTAAATAACAGGTGGATTTTTCTTGCAGCAATGCAATTTTTTGATTAATTGTTTATTTAAAAAAAAAAGATGTTTGTCAAGAACTGAAAAAGTCCTAGAATGGAAAACTTCAAGTTTAAAAAGAAATTCGGAAAGAAGTTAATAGAGCAGTAACCAACCTGATCCCAGAGAAATCAAGACAGTTTTACAATAAGGAATTTCGTGAATTGGAAGTGTGGATGAAAAATAAAGGCATGCAATTGGTAAACGAAGGAGTTTTACTGGCATATTTCTTGTATCTAAGTGAGAAACTTGTCCCTTTCGTCATTATGGACGAAATATTCCATGGTAAAACAACCCTTAAGAAATTTAAGAACATCAATATTTCCAGATATGGAAAAATTGTAGCGTTTATTAAATCAAAATCCAGAAATTATACGTCTACGAAGGTTAAAGTTTTAGGAGGAGCAGAAATCGAGCAATTTTTGTTTTACATTATAGTTGCCTTTTTATGCTTTAATCTTTTTATGGTCCTGGAACATTTTCATATTTTTTTACGTTTCTTGTAATTAAGGTTTTCTGACTTCAGGTGGTCTTGATACTAGGCGTTTTTGGTGCCTGTCAATGCGACGAATTGACAAAGTTGCTGATAGTAAACATCAAGGACAAAGGAAATTATCTTGTTATTCAAATCCCTGAAACAAAAACCAATAAATCAAGATGCTCTACCATTTTAAACGAAGGATTTACGGTAAACCCTATTGAGTTAGTGAGGCAGTATTTAAAATTACGACCAAAAAATGTACCAACCAACAGATTTTTTTTTAATTATCAGAAAGGGAAGTGTGCTTCTCTGTATGTGGGTATAGATAAAATTTCTAAAATACCAAATGCTGTGGCAAAATTTTTGGGATTGCCGGACTCTAATTTATATACTGGTCATAGTTTACGCCGCACATCAGCAACCCTCCTGGCCAATGCAGGAGAGAACCTCATAACCCTTAAACGCCCTGGTGGATGGAAATCATCCACCGTGGCTGAAAGCTATGTTAAAGAATCAATTTAAAACAAAATCGAAATTGCAAAAAAATACAGGGTGAGCAACCTCAAGCTGTCGATAATGCAGGGAAAAGCATAATTTCTGTAAATGTTTCCGAAAAAAGTGTTACCGGTGCTGATGCTAATCTTAACGGTAATTTTACAATCAATGTTAACATTAGTATTAACAATAAGCAGTAGCACATAATTTTAGTAATAGTATAGTGTAGTAGTAGTAAAAACTAATGTTGTTTTGATTGTAATATTGAATTTGTTTGACATGTATTTTGGAGCCTGTTTTATATAATTTTTTGTAATAAAGAAATGTTAAAAGTACTATGTATTGGACTAATTTTAGGGCATCGGGCTAAAAAACTTTATAACTCACTAGTCAGATAAAATCTATAACCCACTACTTTATCTCACCAGTGAGTTATGGATCACTTTATTTGTCTTAATTTAGATCTGTAATAGACGTATAATATGACAGTTTTCGATACAAATGTTTATGTTTTTTTTACAAAAGAGTGACAGTGATGTAAATTAATCTGTCATTGCTAAATTAAGTAACATATAAAACAAATGATACTAAAAGAATTTCAATTTTCAATTGTCTTTATTTTAGTTATTCACAAAACGTTTCGGGGAGTTCTATCTCTGTCCGTTTTTAAGTGTTAAATAATCAACTTTTTTTGAAAATCTAATGTTTTTTTAAAGTTTTTAAGACTTATTTGAGTTTATTTTTTAGGTGTTTTGTAAATTTTAAAGGGTCATTAGAATCTGTGAGTGCAAGAGTCTAAACCTTGGAACGCGGACCGCAACGGTCCTTTGAGTCAAGTTTGGTAAAACACCCAAACAATATTTTATTACCATTGTGTTAAGACAATAAAAAATAAAAAAAGGATAAAACAAAGTTTTAAATTTTATAATTTTTTATTAGCAATATATAAATATAATGACAGTATAAAAATTGTTCAGTCATAATTACTAAATGTTGTGTATCACGCCATTGTGTAAAAATGTTAAATAACAAAGTACGCGTTAATTAGGGTAAGTGGTTAAATAGTAGAAATAATAATGATACAAAAGTTACTTTGAATTTAAAAAAGTAAAAATAATGACCTGAAAATTAAAATACTACCGATATAGCCAGTATACCTGGAACAAAAACTTTATGTATTTGAAAGAAGAATAATATAAGGATGGCCAGGGTATTGCAAATTCCGCTTTTTTAATAAGACTGTGGTATTTATGCGATATTTTAAAGAAGCTAACTAAGTTTTATGCAATTCTGCATAACAAAAAACTTTTTTAACCTTAAATTATGAACAAAAATAAAGCGAGCGCAAGAAATTCTTTTTGAACATTGATTCATCAGGAAGGTGAATTCTTGTCACAATTAAGCAACTGGTTTAAAAAAATACTTTAAAAATACAAATATTAATAGACTTAAATAATTTTAAAATTCATTTAACACCAGTTCCAAATTGCTAAACAAATGACCTAATCCAAAATAAATTAACTTTGGCCTTGCCAAAATGGGGTAAAGATCAATCTAAAATATTTTTAATTTTTAATGGATTCTTACCATGATCTTAAAGCTAAAATAGGTATGCGACATCGGAGGAAAACATCGATGGCATGGCGATGGATATATCGAACATACAACATCGATGTTTTTCTAACATCGATGGTATGGATTATTAGCAATAAACCTACCAATATTACTAAAGACAGCTTTATTTATTTAAAATATACAAAAAATAATACATGTTTTTAAACTAAAACGAAACTCTTAATAAAAAAGATAATTAAAAAAACTGAAAACATTATTTTATATAAAAACATTTTTGAAACCAATAAGATTTTATAATGCTTTGTAAAAAAAGTAATTTTGATAATAATTTTCCCTTTATCCTGTTTTGCTGCTGAGTTACTGTTTGCCCTGCTTTTGAAAACAGACAGAGACAGAACTGTTGGAACGGAAGTTGCAATAACAGACAAAAAGTTCAGTGCAATTGTGGCTAGAGTGGGATATGTAGCAGCGTTTTTCTGCCACCAGCTAAAAAGATTAACATTCAACGATTCAACAGGAGTTCTTAAATAAACGGTCGTTCTGAAGGATTATCAATAGATGATTACTTTCTATTTTCTGGAACTAATTAATCGTGATCTTCCCATAGGTTAAATGTATCCTTACTGCCTGAAAAAAGTTAAAAATAAAAAAGTTAGAAAAATTAGTCTTTGATATTTTTTTTATAAACTTACCGGATGGCTCTTGTAGAGAATCGGCGGACAGAACAGTTTCACCATTATTATCATGCAATATTCCTGTCTGTAGCTGCATTTCTTCCTGAACATTTTGAACTGCGTTTGCACAGGGCAGTGGTGAGGTAAAATAATTTTCTTAAAGCGTGGATCCAAAATAGTAGCAACTGATAGGAGGAAAACATTTTCAGCCATAGAAAACCGCTTTGAACACTCATTTAATAGCGTCTCTCTCAGCTTTTTACCAGTGTCATATTTGGGTGAAATATCCTTAATTCTATTCTGAATGTTACGAATCACTGGTATAACAGTGCTACTTGTTGTGTACTTTTCACCACACAATTGTTTAGTGGCAGCTTCCAGAGGCAATAATATATCTTGAACCTCTTTTAATTCTTCTGCTTCACGAGCGTTAATCGTTTCAGCAGGGGCAGAAGGATGTCGATTAATAATTTGATCGATTATATTCCTTAATACCAGACATCTTTGTATTGAGTAGAAATTTGAGTTCCATCTTGTGGAAAAAGTTGGAAACTGCGTCATACTTTCTATCAATGAGTAAATTTACTGTTTTTCTTGAGGGAATTTTATAAAGGTTTTCGGTTAATTCCTTCATTAAATTTTAAAACCCCTCATTTTCGATAATGGATATGAGCTGGTAATCTTTGCAGATCATATAAAGGATATAATTTGTAATTTAATTCCTTTTTGCTCCTACATCACTTTATGACTCAATTTTTTTATTTGCCTCAACAATAGTTTTTTGTCTTTTATTAGAACCTTATATAACAAAGAAAAAAACATCATAAAAATTTTTAGTAAATCCTTATAATTATATGTTTTTAAAACATTGTTACTTTTTTTTACCTTTGCAAAAACATCGATGTTTGAAGGCAACATCGATGTTATCATCCATGTTTTCGATACCCGACCATCGATGGCAAAACATGGATCATCGATCAACCAACAATCAACGTTTTTAGACCATCGATGAACATCGCGCATCCCTAAGCTGAAATATGTGTTGTTAGTAGCGAGAAGTCATGCGTGTGTCTTTCGCTAAAACATTTTCTAAAAATTACTAGGATTGCTTTAAAAAACTGGTGAAGATAGGGAATTTTTTTGCATAATTACAAAGTATAACCTTTATCACTTTTTTATACCAATAAATAAAAAGCAATCAAAATTTTTATAATACATATTGATAACTTCTGTTATCATCAAAAATGGCACAAACGAAAAATATTTAAATAAAGAATGTTATTCAAAATATCCACATGTAAATTTTAAAGTTTAAAAGAAAAAATAAATTTTGTGGAACATTTAATTATGCAGAGTTAAGCACACCTCGTATACGTATATAGGCGCATAAAATAGTAAATTTCCATTGAAAAATGAGTTTAAGTTTGCTTCTGTACCACGCCTCGGTAATTTAAAATATGTAACTGAAAATAAAGGTATGATAATAGGAAAATATGCACTCAGCTATTTAGTGCTGAATACGTTTTAGTTTCTTCAAACTATTTTACTTGCTTTCCTCTTTTAATGGAAACATACTAAAAAGTAGTTTACTACCATTTCTTAAATTAACTAAACGTAGTATCAAGATATCTAAATAGTCCATACCTTTTTACATATAATGAAAGAAAAAAATACGCAACAAGAGTCCAAAGTATGTTCCAAATTAAGAAATTATTTTAAAGAATATTGTAAATCGACTAGTATTCATGGATTTAGATATTTTGGTGAAAGAAGAAGTTATCTTGAGAGGTATGTTTGATTACCAAATTTAAGTTCAACAAGCTGTTATGTTTATTCATCAGTGGCGACTCCAAAATTTTCTATTTTTTAATCTAAAAAGTGGAACATAGGAAACACACCAAATAAATACCAGATGCTATTGGCCTCAAGAGGAACACTTTGGTAAAGAAAATATTTATTTTGGAATTTGCGAAAAAAAGACTTTTTTGAGTGACCCCCAGGAAAATATCAAACTTTTAATAGCAAATCCTCTATTTGAATTTTTTTTGTTGACATATTCAAATTTTATTGTTAAAGTTTAAATTTGCAAAAATATCGGCATATTTCTTAGAATTAGAGGCATCTTCAAAATATTTGCTTAAGAAATTTATTGAGTAAAAAAATTTCGCTGACTTTGGTTTTTACAAAAACATAGATAATATTACTAAATATGGGATTTGACTATAAAATTTGGTCAAATTCACAAAAGAAAATACAAATAGAGAATTCGATTTAAAAATTTATATTTTTTCTCTTGAGTGACAGCCAAAAAAATCAACTTGATTTTGCAAATTTCAAATTGATTTTTTTTTACGAAAGTCCCATAGAATCTAATATATATGTGTGGTGTGGTGTTTCATTTTTTAGATAAAATATTTTGAAAATCCAAGCCTGTTAACCATAAATATACTTTATACTTATTAAGTCATAACTTAAGAAAATAATTTATAGTTTATTCACTATTTTACGAATGCGCTGTAGTTCCGGACAGCTTTATTTTATTAAAAGTGACAAATAATTTAAAAGTAAATATGAAAATAAAAAGTAAAGCACAAAGTTTTATGAACTTTGGTAACCATTTTTCGTTTAAAATTTAAGTTTATTAGCATATTTACTTGGTTAATTAAAATAAAAAAAATGACCTGCCAGAATGTATTTACTACGAATCTAAAAAAATGTAAACCTTGCATAACTTCGTAAAAATAAATAGACAAATATACTAGAAAAATATGGCACGTTTTCTTCAAATGTAACGCAAGTCCAAAAATATCAATTTTTTATAAAGTTGTGCATAAAAAAATCCATATTTTATTAGGAAATAGGCTTAACAAGTAAATTTTCTTAATTAAACCCTAGAAGTAAGTAATTCTAAGAAACTTTTACGATCTAAATTATGTCGAAAACAACTAAATTGTATTTTTTTTACAAAAGTAGCATAATTTAAAAATTATTGATATTTAAAAAGCCTATGTTCTCCTTTAGAGTCACTCGGGGCAATTGAGTGCAGTAAGTGTGTTCACCGCCTATAACTCTGATACAGGGTGCAGGGGGTAAAAAGTTTGTTTGGGTCAAACAAGAACGTTAGAGTGGCAAGTAAGTTTCGACAAGTAAATGCGACGCGTGGCATTTTTCTGAGTTCTTATTTCCATTTAATTAAATTAACTGTTTTTATTAAAAGTTTTTAGTATTTTGGCAAATCTTGTTACATTTCAGTTTAAAATCAAATAACTGTAATTTATGTTTCCTAAGTATATTTTTAAATATGTGAAAAATTATATTAATGTTGGGTCGTTTCTATGGCAGTGTCAACATTCATTTGCATTTTGACTCAATTGAGAATGTGTGCGTTGGTAAATGTGGGCATACATACACCAATTCCCTCTTAGGAACGAACGAACGATGCTGCGGATTCAATGGGTAGTTTAGGCCTACGTTGCAAGAAAATTGATAAAATATATTTTGATCTCACTAACAATGACTTGCATATGAATATGCTACATCCAGTAATAGTGGTAACTGCTTTACTCTTTAAAGATGACAAAAGGTAACTGGGTTAAATGTTTTTTCAAACGTCAAACTAAATAATTATTTCCCAGTTTCCATTGGCCGAAGTAATCGTTCTCGGAGATTTTAATGTTCATAATAAGGATTGGCTAGGATCCACAAAAACTGATACACAAGGCAGAGCAGCAGAAAATTTCGCAATCAGCAACTCGCTCACCAATCTAATTATGGAACCTACCTACTTTCCTAGGGTTCCCACCCATAATTCTAACCCCCTAGATCTCTTTCTTACTTCCACCCCCGAACTCTATCAAGCATCAGTAACTGCTCCCCTTGGTCGCTCTGACCATGGTTTGGTGGTTTGGCCACCGTATCTTACTCCACTCATTTTGAGGCAACTGAAAGCATGCCGCCACGAACCGTCTGGCACTACAATTCGGCCGACTGGGATGGTATGAGAGATTTCTTTGCCAGCTACCCTTGGGATCCTACCTGCTTTTCTACTTTCGATCCTTCCGAAATTTGTAAACAAATTACCGAAACTATTCAACTAGGCATTGAGACCTATATTCCCCATACTAAAAAGAACACCATAACTTCAAATCACAAACCGTGGTTTTCTAAATCCTGTGACAAAGCCAGACTTTTAAAAATTCAAGCCCACAAAAAGTTTCTTCAAAACCCCAGTCCCGAAAATCGACAGGCTAGCATCGAAGCGAGAAATCAGTATAATCAGACTATCTCAGAAGCAAAAGACCATTTTAACAATCGAATAAAAGATAAAGTTCTCTCTTGCTCAAATGGCAGTAAAACTTTCTGGTCCTTTGCCAAAAATATTAGTCAGAACTTTTGCACAAATTCTTTTCCACCCCTAATCTCTGAAGATGGAATTGTCTCTACCTCCAAAGAAAAAGCAGAACTATTTGCCAAACAATTTGCTGCCAATTCTACGCTTGATCCTCCTACTAATCTTCCCCTTCCAAGAGTTGTCCCTGTTTCTCATAAAATGTCCGATATTTTTTTTAAAGTTAAACAGATCAAGCGTATTCTTTCTTCTCTTAATATTAAAAAATCGTCTGGGCTGGATGGCATACCAGCAATCGTCTTAAAAAAATGTGCTTCCGAGCTTGCACCCATCTTAACTCGCCTCTTTGGAATCTCTTACGACACGGGCATTTTCCCGGAGAGTTGGAAAGCTGCACGTGTGCAACCTGTCACCAAAAATGGATCCAAAAGTCAAAATTCATTAATTCCCAAATCTTAAAGTAACTGGAAAAACATAAGATCTTACATGATAGACAATATGGATTCCGTCACAGTAGATCCACAGCTGATCTTCTTTCCTTTGTCTCACACAACTGGAACAAGTCCCTTGAGTTTCTTGGTGAATCCCAAATCGTTGCTCTTGACATATCCAAAGCTTTCGATCAGGTCTGGCATGATGGGCTTCTTAACAAACTTCCTTCTTACGGTCTTCCACCTAAGCTTTACTCTTGGCTTTCCAGTTTCCTTTCTAATCGACGAATATCAGTTAGTGTAGATGGTCATTCCTCCAGCTTCTACCAAATTAATGCTGGGGTGCCCCAGGGCTCAGTGCTGGCACCCACGCTGTTTCTTCTACACATTAACGATCTTCTCTCTTCCACAATCGATCCCATTCATAGTTTTGCTGACGATAGTACCCTCCACTCTAGTATGTAATTTCTTAAGCCACCGTGTAATCCTGATTTCGAAAACAAGCGCAGGTCAATGCAGATATCTCTTTCACAAGACCTCAAACTTATCTTGGATTGGGGCGCCAAAAATCTTGTTCAGTTTAATGCCTCGAAAACACAGTCATGCTCCCTGTCGCGAAAAAAGTCTTCAAATGCTCATCCCTTACATATGAGCGGCCAAGCTCTGCAGAACAAAGAGTCGTTTAATCTTGTCGGCGTTACTTTTGAGAATAACCTCAACTGGCACAAACACATTTTATCCATAGCTTCGGCAGCTTCAAAAAGATTGGATTTCTCTTCCGAGCCAGAAAATATTTCTCTTCTTCCAATCTGTACACTCTGTATGTATCCCAAATCAGACCCTCTCTAGAATATTGTTCTCATGTCTGGGGAATGGCGTTCCCTACAACACTTAGCATTCTGGATTCCATTCAAAGAAGAGCCGTTCGTCTTATTAATGATCCAACGCTCACAGAAAGGCTTCCTCTTCTTGCCCACCGTCGAGCTGTAGGGGATCTGTCCCTCTTCTATAGGTATTTTCACGGCTTCTGCTCAGAGGAGTTGGCCAGTATAATTCCTTCCCTGGCAGCTCCCAACAGAGCAACACGTAGTGCAACTTTTATGCATCCTTTTACAGTTCAGTTAGAAAGGCCCCAAACGTCCCGCTTTCTTCGTTCCTTTATCCCTAGAGTGTCAAGACTATGGAACCTGCTGCCCGCAGAAGTTTTTCCTTCTCCTCCCAATCTCCAAAAATTTAAGTCCCGTGTGAACAAACTCCCTCTCACCACACTGAACCACGGTACGTTAGTACAGGCGTGTTGTTAAATTCATCGATGAATCGTGCGCACTAATCGCTGTTTCATCAAGCCGTTTTTAAATTAATTGATGGAAAAGCGCTAAAGAAAGATGGCCGTTGTTTTAGTAGTATATGGACAAGGATAAAACTAGCGGTAATCTAGTGTGACGTCACGATAGATTTCAGCGCTAAACCATCTCATGAATTTAACAACACCCTTACTTAGGTATCAGCCTTCGTGGACTGTCCCAAGATAAAAAAAAAACTACTAATCCAACAATCTACAAAAAAATACAATATTGTATTGGAAATACAATTTCAGCCATAAATATTTGATTAATTATGAGACCCTTTTATGGTGACACCCTGGAAGCCATCAAAATTATGTGGCTTATGCAACAAATGGTAACCGGAAGCTGCCATACTGAGAAATATTTTCTTTCTATTTATTTCTCATTACTGGTTACAGATTTACAGGTCGAAGAACTTTGGAATAAATAACATTTTAAGTAGGGGTGTGCGAATATTCGAATTTTCGAATTATTCTAGGCGAATCGAATACGAATTATTCTACTCGAATTTAATATCGAATATTTGGATAATCCAAATAGTTTGATTTATACGAATAATTCCAACTATCCACATAGTTCACATTATTGGAATAGTTTGGACTATTCGAATGTATCGAACTATTTGAATGATTCGAATCTTTTGAATCATTTGAATACCCGAAATAAAAACTTTTTTCTGAAATAAAAATTAATTTTGGCGGCAATTTTGAAAGGTTTGTGATAATTTGAAATTTCCAGTATATTTAAATGCACCTCATTAATATTAAAAATTGTTGTGGTGGTTATTTATAACATACTGAAATATATTAAATAAGTTTTATCATTTTTTTTTAATTATAAAACTTTAGGATTAGTGTTAAAAGGAGTTTTATGAAAAAGAGTTTATTTTATTAATTAAAGACGTAATTTTAAATCCAAAGTTTAGGCGTTTCTTTTGCATTATTATTTTTAAATAGCTACTACGACTCTTATAATAATTAGCTTATACAATTAATTATTTTAAAAAATACTTAATTTAACAATTTAAATTCAAATACTTCGAAGTATTCGAAAAGTTCAAATTATTCGAATAGTTCGAATAGTTTAAATCATTCGAATAGCTCGAATCATTTGAATAGTTTGAATCAATCGAATAGTTTGAACTATTTCAAAAGTTGAGACTATTCGAAGTTTCGGCTTTAGAATTTTCAAAATATTTGATCTAATTGGTAAGACATGGAACCCATACCAAATATATACCAGATTAGATTGGACCCGAGGGAGACACTTTGTTAAAAAAATATGCATTATGGAATTGGCGGAAAAAGTTGATTTTTTGGGAAAAAACGGACTTTTAAAAGCAAATCCTTTGTTGGTTTTTTTTTCAGTGAATTTAATTAAATTGTACGTTTAAATCCCAAATATTGCAAAAATATTAATTTGCATTCTTGAGGTTTAAGGCACTTGAAATATTTGCAGAAAAAAAAATCAACTGGCTATGGTTTTTAGAAAAATATAGATAATATAATTAAATTTCGGATTTGACAATAAATTTGATCAAATTGACAAAAAAATTCAAATACAGGATTTGCGTTTTAAAGTTCGGTTTTTTTAGAGGAGGTGGAAATGCTACGAAAAAAACAACTTTTCTTTCAGTAAAAATTTTCTTTACCAACAGGTTTTATCGTGAAGTCAACAGCATCTGGTTTATATTTGTTGTGGGTCCCAAAGTTTTGAAAACCCTGGAGCCGCCACTGCGTGAAGGGGAAATTACTTGCTAAAAAAACAGCTTAATTTAAAATTTTTAATAAACCTATTTTACTAAGAGGGATATTTTCCTTTGGTTTTACTGTAAATTATTTTTTTTTATTTTTGTCACTATTAAAGAAGGTGGGCGATATCTTTGGTTTAAGTCTGCGAACAGCTGATTAAGATTTATATTTTTTTATTACCACAAAATAAAACTAACTTATTTAACCCGATACCAGTATGTAAAAGAGTCGACTTTCTGACATTACGAGATTGAAGGGTGTTTTTGTTAGAATTTCAATTTTTAAGTTTTGTAAAATTTTGTATAGCGAAATAAGGTATTATTTTTTTAAACAAAAAATGCAAAATATTTTTGCGTGATACTGAAAACACTTTAGTGCCAATTAGAAAAAATGTGAGACTTGCCTATTATTAGATATTTTTAAGGTAAATTTCGGTTAAAACAGTAAGCAATAAATGGTTATTGGTTTTCACATTTTTATTTTTGTTTAAAAACTGCAAAAAATTATTTTCATTAGTATTAATTATTCTGTTTTTGTATTGTGAAAACTTTGTACACATGAAGCCATCATAAAACTAATTTAGTAATTTCTTTTTTTCTTCATTATAAGGTAATATTTTAAGAAAGACTTTAGGTTTAGTAAAAGTCTTTAAAAATTTTTGTACAGTCTTTGTAAAAAAATGCACTAGAAGGTTAGAATTTTCTCAAGACGCTTATGTAAAAATGAGTCCCGCCAGTATCTAAGAATCCCCAATTATCAATTTTGTATCTTACTTAAATGGGTACTTTTTGATACTGCTGGCAGGACGCAGTATATAATAAACCACTTAAGCTAAAAATATAAAATTAAAACCCAAATTAGAACCACATGAAAACACTTCGGTAAAATCACCTATATGTTTAATGTTCCAAAGCGTCCCTCTAGATCAGATGATGATACACCTAGATTTTTTGTGCGCAAGTCCTGCGACTAACTATGACCAAATTGTTAACAGTATATAAACAATTTCGTCGTTTTTAAAATTAGGATTTTTTATACTTAATTTTAGATTGCCTTCTGTTCTAGGGGCTGGTGGCTGATTGTCTTTATATCGTGTTTGTTTGGCTGTGGTTACTACATAATGCTGACTTACAAAAAATGGGACAACAGTCCAGTAATAGCTGGCTTTCAAACAAAACAAAAACCTATATATGAAATACCCCTTCCTGCTATCACAATATGTCCAATGGCCAATTGTCGTCAGGATATTTATAATCATGCTATGGTGATCAAAAAGTTAAAAAGTGGAAAGCAGTTAACATTGGAAGAGTAAGTACTGTTTTTATTAAATTTTAAACAAAGTGTTATTAATAGATAGTAGGAAGAACACTTTTTTAAAAATTTAACAATTACGCAGCCACACAAAAAAATATTGGGTATACTTTTCATAAGACATTTTTTTCTTCAGTAATTTTGCCTCCTGAATCCGGGGTCAAAATTTTGCAACACGTCACAATCTTTTTCTAATTGCAAAAATTGCTGAAAAATGTGGTAATAAGTCAAAATTAACTAGGAAACACTAGATTCTTCTTTTGACAACTTATGTAAAGCGACCTGTTAAATCTAAATCCATGACCAGAATTGGGATAGCACGTAGAGCAATTTTTTTAACCTCAAAAAACGGTCTAGAAATTACTATTTCTAAATTTTCGCGCTAAATATTTTTTTTGGTCGCTGATTACAAATCTAGAAATAGATTCTGAAAATTCAAGATGACAGATCTAAAATGGCAAATGTGTTTTTTAAGATGGTAACTCAACGAATTTAAGCTCGCTTTTTGCTTTGGTTGGCTTAGCACCGGAGTGCATACAGCCACTACAAATGTTGTATAAAATGGTTTTTGAGGTTGCAGATTTCGAATCTAAAGTCAAATTTAAAATGTCTATGATGGCGAATCCAATATGGTAAATAAAATAGGCAAAAACCAACAGATTGAAGAAAATTTAAAACACAGGTCCAACATTATAAACAAAGGTTTACTTAGCCAATTACATTTTTAAAACATGAACATAATGAAAACAGAATCAATGTTCAGTTCTATAAATAGTGGTTTTTGAATTGCTTACTATGTTTCTAAAATTTATATTTACCTAAATTGTTTGCCATCTTCAAAAATGTCTGCCATCTTGAATTTTTAGAATCTGACTTTAGATTCGTATTCAGCCACCGAAAAAAACCCTATTTAAAATTTTGGACAAAATCTGCAAAGATTTGAAAATTCAGCCTTCTAGTCGGTTTTTTGAGGTCAGAAAAAAACTACATAAGCTACTTTAATTTAAGTTGTAGATTTGGATTCAGTATTCAGTAACTAAATGTAAAACAAGTAATACCAGTTTTTCCTAGTTAATTTTCAGTGATTTCTATTATTTTTCAATAGTTTTTTGAGGTTAGAAAAAATGATGAAGTGATGGCGGATTTGTGATCAGGAGGCTAAATTACTACGAAAAATATATGTCCAATGAGAAATATACCTAACCTTTTGTGTGGCTCTGTTATTTATTCTGCTTTGTCCTAGAACTGCCTACACAAGCGTGATAGATTAAATACTAGGGATCTCAGCGCTAAGTTCTTATATGTTTAACCAATGCGTCAGTATTTTGTGAACATTAAGAAGGGATCGAATCTTGGTGTATCATTACGAATAATATTTTTGATACATATTAAGGATTCTAACACCCTAGTGACTTTTGTAGCGTTGTTATCAATTAAAACTGCAAAACGTCTCATAAGGTTACATAAACCGTTGGTTTATCGTCAACCAGATGATATTAACAAAGCTTGTTGGGTTATTATTTTAACAAAATGTCATTTTTGTGCATATATAGCAATGTTTTTTGACTTCTGGTGTCAACGAAAATAACTGGAAGTTTTATTTCCAAATTTGAATACCCTTTATATGTTTTGTTTTTTGGATTTTACAGATCATTTTACGTCCGTATTCACCATTTTTAATTCGAGTTTTGTCTAAATTTTATTTTTTAATTATATATATTTTTTTATCTGGAGCGCCCTGATCATCCAAAATCACTCCAAAAACTTTTCATACTTTTAGAAGAATATAAACTTAATTTTATCTTTTGAAATTTGTTTGATATATGGCTCCAAACAACAACATTTTTCTTTATTTTCGTTTAGAAATTGCTGTTTTATTATGTAGGTAAAAGATCTTTTTTGTATTGAATCGGGTATATCAAGTGCAGGGTATCCCATTTTTGACATTTTTATGGGCATTTCCGTAAGCTATCAAAAAATGGTAAATTCAAAATTTAAAGATTTTTGCTCTTTTAAGAATAACAGGAAAATATTTCAAAACTGTCAATTTCAGAACAACCCCATATTTTCTTAGTTAAAAGAGGTAGAAGAAAATGGTTTAAACAAAAGTTTTTATAACGATTATTAAATAATCTGCCGTTATCAAAATAAGTTTCCGGGTGAGGTAAAAAATTTATTGGACCCAATCTCATTTATTTAAAGAAAACACCCTGTAGATTTTTATTTAAAAAAATACCATATAAAAATTCTCTTTTTAAAAATATCACACCTTATGGATGAGATTAGTTTCACATGCAATTTATTTAAACTTTATTTGTAGCATTGTAGTAAATGGTCTTTTAAGGACCATAATCTTTTAAGCTTTGTAACTCGAAAAGTGTGTGTCTGTGAATATTACCCTAAAGTATACCCAATAAATTTCATTATATTTTAACCAATTATTTGTTTTACTTTTTTATTTTTTAACCTAGTTATGAAAAACTGTCATATCAGCTTTCACAATATTTTTAAATAAATATTGTTTTTAGGTTTCAACATGCATCACATATGAACGAAGTTTGTGCGTACGAGACAACAAGGGATCTTATCGAACATTATGAAAAATATTATAAGTCAAATTCAACTTTTCGGTACTTAGATAAGGAATTTTATGATTTTTTATACAATGTAAGTAGTAACGCCCCATATAAAACAAAATAATTAGTAAGTAGTAACATAAACAATTTACACACATCGTCAAAAGTCTTGGCCCTCCTGAAAATTTTTATAAATAAATAAATGTAATATTTATGAAAAAAAAAACTTTTTTATTTCTTCTTTGTAACCTATTCTTTCAATCAGTTGACCAACGCGTCTAGGCATACCTCGGATAAGATTGTTCACATAATCTACCGGCATATTGTTCCACTGTTTTTGAACGGTTAAAGTTAACTCTTGAAGGTTAGAAAATAATTTTCTTGACGTGATATTGCTCTGGCGATGTAATTCCAAACATTTTCAATAGGATTTATGTCGGCAGTTCACTCTTTGGATATTTCCTTCTCGCAGTATGTTTTTAATCCCTTGCGATGTGGTCTGGCATTATCGTCTTGAAAAATGAAATTTTCTCCTAATTTTTTTTTCTCCTAGGTTGAATTATTGGTTTGATAATGTTTTCGCTCATAGGGCACTTGCCATCGTTGCCTGGCAAGAAAAAGTGTCCATACATTATACCCCCAAAAACATTACTGCTCCTCCTTTATAGGAAACAACTTCTTTGGCACGGGCAAGTTTTTCTGCTCTACCTGGACCTCTCCAGACTCTCTATCAGCGACTGTCACTGCGCCACTGACGACGCTCAGCTTTATGTTGACGTGAAAGCCTAGGCACTTTTAAAGGTCTTCTTGCCCTTAAATTTGCCGAATACAGTCTTCTTCTCATGGTAGGTGCGTATAAAATGAGATCGAAGAGCTGTTGCCGTTATCGTACGGTTCTTTCGGGCGTAATTGACCATGTATTGATCTTCACTCTGTGATGTCCTTCTGGATCTACTACTAACAGGCCTCCGTGCGACGCTACCCGTTTCCAAAAAGCACTATACGTCTTTCTGACGTTTGGGGGATATTCAAACGACGCGCAATCGAATGATTTGATAAACCTACTTGGTGTAAAGCACTATTCTTGCATGATTAAACTGAGAAATCAAATTATTTACCCAGCATTGTTCTCTAGTTTTTACGACCTGTGTTTGCTTTAAAACTGACCTTTTCCTGAAAAATTTGCGGTGTTCTCAAATACCGCAGTTTTTTGCCGTATTTTTTTTTAAATGTTAGTGATAAGATAACAAATAAAAAAATTATCACTTTATTATAAACAAATTCAAAGAAAATACGGGGGGGGCAAATTCTTTGACGATGTGTGTATTTTATACAACTCTATGAAAATTTATCGGCCATCGATGAGCAATTTGGGGGCCAAAAAACTGGGACATTTCTACCAATCCATCTTAAACCAAATCGGTGGTTAAGCCACTTTCTTACTTTACGACGGCAATATATTGTACAAATATCCTGTTAAAAATAAAAAAAAAATTATTGACACATCTTTAAATTTATTTATTATGTTGCTGCATTTAAAGGTAAAATATTTTAGTGCATGTGTATATGGGCTCAAAATGCCATGAATAGATATCGCGAGGCAAAAAAAATATTTTTGTAGTACTGTCTTTGCGTTATTATTTTATATTTAGGAATTTTTCGGGGCCAGTACCTGGCATGCTGCTATGCTACGTTTTTATTATTAAACAATGTGCATTTACTAGAAAACATAACAGATTAGTCAAAAATTTACACTTTCACTTAAAACTTTTTACTCAACAGACATCACAGGAGTTTTTCCATCAGATTCAAGAACTAAAACTGTGGCTACGTGGTTCTTTTTTTTTCTTTTATAGGTTCAAAATCACTTCTTTGATTATTTATTTACCCTGGTATTATTTTATGATTTTTTGGTAATTCTGTACAATAAAATTAAGTTTTCTTATTGTTAATGACATGTTTAAATAAAAATAAAATATTAGCGGTAAGATTTTTCTGTGGTTTCTTTTGTCAGAAGCAAAACGTTTTTAAACAGTTGTAATAATAAAAATTATACCTATTGGCTGTTTTACGTAAAAGATATAAAAAATAACTATTTTTTATAATACCCATTTATATACAACACCAAAAATAAATAAAATAATTTAAAAAATAATTTCAAATTTCAGGTTGTTCCAAGTCAAAATTTTACTTTTGACACATGCTTATTGATGGATACACCAATGCCATGTAATCAACTGTTCGAGTTAATGATAACGGATAAAGGATTATGTTATACTTTTAACATGCTAAATAAGTCAAAAATATTAAGAGATAACGTGTAAGTTGGTACAAAAACTTGTGGTAAAGCCGTGTAGATTAAGTTGTTTATAAACGGTGTTTTTAAAAGTATGCACATAATCAAATTTTTATTTTTAAATTTAATTGTTTTTCACTTTATAAAAAAAATAATTATATTTTCTTTGCCTAATTATCGATACATGTCATAAATTAGCTTTAATGCGTTATCGGAGAAAAAAGAGCAAACATCTGCGAGGTGTATAAGAACCCATTTTTAGTATAAAATGCATGCATGTGATCAAAACTATACTGGCCAAAAAATGTTAGTAACCTAGAATATTTTAGTGAAATCAACCTTTTCTAATTAAAAGTTTTTAGAGAAAATTCAACAAAGAATATGCTAAACGGTATCATTTATTCTTAAAATTATTTATAAACTTTTTAAAACATAAAAAGGAAAGGGTTTAACTTTTACTTACTATTTTTTTAATCACATATAATGATTATAGCTATAACATCGTCGAATAACATAAGTCCAATCACTCGAGGGCACTCCGCAAATTTCCCTCTTGCTCTCTCCTAGCAAAACAGCCAGCTGAACCCGTAGTAGTTTTTGCAGGTGCTTTCGCTAATTCGCACCGCATTTAACGGGAGAGTGTTTGCACGCTATTCGCTTTTGTGTATAAAATTATTATTTATTACTTATCATTTTTTGTAGTTTTATAGTACTTTTAACATGGCCAAACATATTTCCACTGTCTATAACTGCTGTAATAATTCGAGTGATTCGGTTTCATTTTTTTGATGTTCCAAGAATAAATTATTTTACACAAAATTCCTATATAACTTTCCTCGTAAAAAAATAATCAAGCCACAACCGAATTATTCATATTGATTACATCCATAGGTCACAGGCGACATACGGCGTTGTAACTCAAGGGCAATGTCGGCAAATCGGCTCTTCAAAGCAGTGACTAGACTTATATGTATTTATATCATTTTATCCGGTTCCTAATATAAAAATATTGCTTGTTAGATTAAGATTTTCCAACTCAGAAACCAGCAGAAATTCTACTTGGAGCTTAGACTATGGTTATGGAAAAAATAGGGATAGAGACGTTTATCCTTGGAGAGCGTTATTTGCTGGTACTAAGAATGCTCTTTATTTGAAGTTATCAGCATCCCAAATGCATATGGACCCTGTTTGTTATCGATCTTTACAAGGATTCAAGGTAATAAAAAATAAGATTTTTTAGTAAAAGCAAACATTATTTTGCTCAGTTCTGTATGCAATTTGGATTTTAGTATGCCCAAAGCCAACATAATAATTTTCAGGTAGCCATTCTTTTATTTAATTATTTATCTAACGCAGTGGTTCCAAACGTTTTTCTATGACTCTCCCTTTTTGAAATTAAGAAATGGTCGCGCCCCCAACTTTACCCGAATATACGAAAACATTTCCTTTACTAAAAAAAGAGGCATTTATTAACAAACATAACGTTTTATCACTAATCCAATCTAATGCGAACTATGGTGCCGCATTTCCTTAACAAGGTCGGAAATTTTTGGTTTTATCTTTGAAAGCTAGTACTAGCAACATCAAGCCGGCTGCGTATTTTTTTGTTATAGTTTCTAATAAAATAGCAGATCCTTTTTACCATAAGTGGGTTGTAGAGAATGGTAAGTAAAATTTCAAAGCCATTTCCGCGATTAAAGGATAGATGGGAAGATATTTTATCCAAACTGTAATAATCACCAAATTTTTAAATTTATTTTTCTCCACTGAGTCGTGTTTTCAGTCGACTGCTTGTTTTTTCATTTCTTCTGAAAGGATGTTTATATCAAAATTAAAAGGATTTTTATCATTGTCATGTAAATTAGGAAAATATTGTTGGAATTGATCGAACAGACTTTCTAGATGAGATATAATATCTATTGTAATCTCTCCATTTTTAGCAGTATCGTCACTATTCTCCATTAATAAAGCCAATTTCGGATGTAAGAAAAAAATTGGTATCTGGGCTTGCAGTTTCCATTTATAAAACTTTTTTTTCAATTAAACTGATTTTTTTGTTATTTTAAAAACAAAATTTGTATTAATTTTTCTAAGCTCTCGCGTCCCCCTTAATGATGCTTTGCACCTTCCCGGTGAGACGCGCCCTCTACTTTGGAAACCACTGATCTAAAGCAAAAACAGTTTTCTTAATTGCCAATTTGGTCATGTTTTGGTTATTTTGAAAAAAAAATGAATTATATAGTAAATATCCCTTATTGTAAATACAGGGTGTTTTAAAAGTAAACGTAAACCTTTCAGCAGCATCCTCCTCTCATTACAATAAAAAAAAGGTTTATTACCAAAACAACTTTGTTCTAATTTAAATACGAGAAAATTTCATTTTTAAATCCGAAAATCTCCCGTTTTTGAGATAAAATCCGTTAAAAGGTTAGTAAGGAAAACGGTTTTTAATTAACTGCATCCCCTATAAATATATTATTTAAATAAAATTTATCAGATTTGAATTAAAGTTTATGTTAAATTAAATGACACAAAAATTATTAAAAACCGTTAAAAAAAAACGAAAAATACGAAATGTAACAAAGCACTTTTACCTCAATTTAAATGCACGTCCAATCCAAATTGTACTTTTATTTCGTGATTTTAATTTAATAATAAACCTTAGGACTTGATGTATTTAAATAATGATTTATTATATGTTAAGTAGTAAATTAAACCTTTTAAACAGTAATTTCTCGAAAAGTTAAATTTACCGTTTTGGGATAAAAGTAGGTACCTTTTTTAACTTAGATTTATCCATTCTTTCTGGCTGTAAACCTACAAAAAGAGACGTAGTACAAAAAAGTTTTTGTGACAGAACATCCCCTACTCTTTTAAACCTATCCTTTATCAGTTGGGGCTATAAAAAATAAAAAAAAATATGAAGTTTAAATAATTTTCTTTACTCCCTTTACAAATGAGGAATAATAAATTTAATATTATTATTTTTAGGTAATTTATCATTCTCCAGCGCAATTACCAAGACCCAGAACACACAACTTTATAGTACCAAATAATGAGTACGTTATCAGTTCAGTTCATCCAGTGATGATTACTACTTCAGAAGGTGTGAAAGATTTTAAACCAGAAAAACGAGGATGCTATTTCCAGAACGAAAGACCGCTTAAATATTTTAAATCGTACACTCAACAAAACTGTATGTTGGAATGTTTGACTAACTATACCAAATATATGTGTGGCTGTGTGAGCTTTTATATGCCAAGTAGGTAGAACTCCCCAAAAAAAAAAAAAATAATAATTATTTAACTAAATAAAAACACATTTTTTTAAACCAATAACTGTTTTTTTAAACTTAACGTGAACAGAAAATTGTTCTAGAATATATCAAAAAAGTATTATAACTAGTTATTATAATAAAATGTTCTTTAAAACCAATATTTTAGGAAAAAATGGTAGCAAAATATGTGGAATATTGGAAAAGGACTGTGTATGGGAAGCAGAGCTATTTCTGGATTTTAGAAATGTAGATCTTCGTTTCACAAAAAAGCATAACCAAAATCAGTCTAATATAAAGGTAAAGTAGGACTAAAACTTGGTATTAATTATTTTTTTGAACTAAAATAAGCTTTCTGTTTTTAATTGCGCTGTAATAAAAAAGCATCATTTTAATTTTTATTCCATTTAGGTATATTATAAGCAAATATTTTCAAGTACTTTATTATTATAATAACGATAAAAGAAAATTATATATGGATATATGTATGGATAACCCCGGGTCCAGCCAATCCGATTACACGGGTTTCACCCTTGTTGTGTATGGTCACACCGAATGTAGGCCGTAGACACCCTTGAACTGCGAAGCAGCCAGCTTACGAACAATCGTACTTCAATACAACTGAACGTAAGAAGCAACTAGCGCCATCTTGTCAAGTAATTTTAAACCAACCAATTTTAGTACCGACAGGTTAAGATACTAACGATACTAAAATTGGTTGGTTTAAAATTACTTGTCGAGATGGCGCTAGTTGCTTCTTACGTTCAGTTGTATTAAAGTACGATTGTTTTTAAGCTGGCTGGCATTCGGTGTGACCATCCCCAACAAGGGTGAAGCACGTGTAATCGGATTGGCTGGACCCGGGGTTATCCATTTACTTGAGGCCTCGTAATTTTAAACCAACCAAGCTTAGTAGTCAGGACACCAACAGGACTTTTAATCTTTCTTTTAGTTCATTAAGACTATATGCCCAAAACTTACTATTTTTATTATTTATAACAAGGCTCAAAGTTATTATATATATATATATATATATATATATATATATATATATATATATATATATATATATATATATATATATATATATATATATATATATATATATATTTTTATATATATATATATATATATATATATATTTATATATCAAAAATAAAATATATTTTTTAAGAAGACAAAAAATATTTAAATTTTTAAAAATATTATCTTAGTAAATATATTCTAGATGATAAACCAATGTGATTGTATGCCTCCGTGTACAGATTTATCTTATGAAGTTGAAACATCGTCGTCATACTGGAACTGGCAAGAATTTGAACAAACACTATTCCCTGAGGAATTTGCTGAAAAAATGAAATGGAAGTCAGTACATTTTTTAAGTTTATTATTTACGTATGACACAATTTTAATTTAAACACCCTGTAAAACTTAACAACACTTAATTTACTACTTTACAACAACAAAACACTTTTCGATCTTTATTATAATATAGCTTACTAACCACAATCGTTCACGGTCCGTATATATCTATTTTAATGTCCTACAAGATTTAAAAAACAATAATTAGATTATTCTATACCACGTCTTAAAAATTTGAGAAAAAATCTAGAATCATCCTTAAAAAAGCTACCATATAACTATTTGTATTTGTTAATCGTAACGTAGTTAAATTTAATTTAATAAATTCCAAAAGTATTACTAGGTATTAAAATAAATAGTGTCACTTAAATAATTTTTTTTTTACTTTTTTTTAAGAGGTTATTTGTACATACAGTTTGCTAGAACTATTCCTAACCTAAATAATATTTTGGATAGTAAATCCCACGCTCTATCGGGAAATGAGTCACTTTCCTTAGCATGGTCTTTTTCAAAACCTAACAAAAATTTTACTTGTAAAGCAGTCTTTATGAGTTAAAATTAAAAAGATCCAAAGTAATATTTTTTATCTTCATGACAAACTACGGCGTCGTCGATAAAGTTTTGGAGGTTTAATTTTTTCCCCAGTTTGGTTAAAAATTTCAAGAATTAAAGCATGCAGATATTGCAGTTCTCGTCACCTTTTATGCAGGGGACTAGTCCTCGTCTTCATAGTAAAATAGTAGTCGCCAGTAGAGTGAGTGGTTTAGTTTGGTCGTGATGTCTTAAGTTTGTAAGGTGTCTTGTAGGAATAGACGAAGGTGCTTGTTTTTGATAGAACTTACAAGCAATATTGTAAATAAATTCGTCTATTCTTTCTACGTCTGTCATGTTATGTAGAGTGTCAATACGTTCGTAGCGGTCCAAAGATGTTACACATCTTAGAACCTTGGTTTGGTAACGTTGTAGTCGTGCCATTTGGGTATTTGATATGCTGCACCATGCTGGTGCAGCGTATGTTATTATTGGTCCTATAATTTGTTTGTAAATTGTCCGTTTGTTTTCTGGAGAGAGGCCAGATCTGGGGGAGAGCATTGCATAAAGACTATGCAGTGCTGCATAGGCCCTATGCAATACATGGGTAATGTGCTGTTTAAATGGGAGTATCCCGTCAATAATGACTCCGAGATATCTCATTTTTCAGCGGGATAATGGAATTATCATTTATTTTAATAGGAATATTTATTCGGTTGTTTGTAAATTTTTTGGTAATTATCATGCATTCGCTTTTGCTTTCGTTCACACTAATTTTCCATTTATCCCACCAAGGTCTTAAATAGTGAAGGTGGTTTTGTATGTGTGTTTTGGCCACGTTGGCATAGTATGAGTGTGAGTAAATTAGTGCGTCGTCGGCAATTAGAGCCACCTTAGTTTACGGGTATTTAGGGAAGTCTGCTGTAAATAAGTTGTACAGTTTAGGAGAAAGTACAGTGCCTTGTGGGACTCCAGCATGCACTCTTCTTTTAGCTGACAAGGCGAGACTCTGACCACTACGCTACCGGAGAGACCAAACCAGATACTTTACAAATTATACCATTTTACAAATATAAATTAAAGTTTAATAAATTATTGTACAGTCCACATTATCAGACTGTTAATTAAAATACATTGTGACTAAATTATCATTAGGCCAAAATAGTTTGCTATTGCTAATTCAAATAATAACAGAGGGAGAATCAAACACTTTTTTATTTTCTGTACTTAAAATTACAGCATTTTTAAAATGTTTGAAAATGTAGTAATTCCACTAACCTCATTTTTTGTAAGAATACAATAAGCTGTTTTATTAAATGACGTATAAGTATTAAAAAAAATACGTATTTCCATCCTAAGTTAAATGGTTTTTTATCCCTCACATTTTTTTTCCAACGATGCCTGTAGTAACCCCCATTAGTGCTTATATAATATCGTTTATTACATTAAAATATATTTTTTATTATTCTAGCCTGTCCATGTCTGCACTAATCATTTACTTTAAAGAGCCACAATTTGCAGTTTTCGAGAAAAATGAACTTTATGGATCACCAGACTTTTTGGGAAATTTCGGAGGATTGCTTAGCCTCTTTACTGGTTTTTCTATTTTATCTTTAATGGAAATAATATATTTTTTAACAGTACGGATAATTTGTAACATTAGGCTATATGGTACCTTGTCGGGTGAAGACAAAAAACAATGTACATGTAGTGTGTAATACCTTTAATATATAATATATATATATATATATATATATATATATATATATATATATATATATATATATATATATATATATATATATATATATATATATATATATATATATATATATATATATATATATATATATATATATATATATATATTAATATATAGGTATTAGTGGGCTCCAGTCACCAAAGCTTGAATAATTTTAAAAATATTCCATAAATGTGCGATTAGTTTAAGGAAAAAAAACGCCGGTAATAATGGCAGTAATATTATAAAAATGTTAATATTTTATTAAACAAATGCTTTTTGCTTGTTACTAAAGGTTAAAAAAATAATTTTTTCAAAGATTAATTCGCGAAATCTTGAACTACAAGTACGCGCAACTTTGCTATCATTTAATGGTACTATGTTTAAGTTTCTAGTAGTAAACCTGGATTTTTTACCCTATATATGAAATTAGAAAAATCCATGTAGCGCCTTAATTTAAACCATTACGAGTAAAATGTTTTCAGGAATATACCATAATTTTTGCTTTTTGTTGTTTCTACTTTACAGGGTAATTCCTAAGTTCACGTTTTTTTAACTGTATATAAAACTCATTAAAATAAACAACTTTCCTGAATAACTTTTTTAAAAATACTAAAAAATACTTACCTTCATTTAGTGTGTCAAATACGGTCCTGTCTTAAGTAAGTTGTCATCGCCCAGAAATCTTCGGGCTGTAGAGCTTGGACACGTGGAACGTGATTTTCCCGTAATGTTGTCCACACTTTTTTTAGCGTTAAACCGACTTGACTTGCAATCACCCGAGTATTTGGGTCCAGAATGAACCCGCAAGGAAAACCGTCGCGCGTACAATCTCGAAGCAATGGTCGCAGATTAACAACACTCTCCATAAATGAGGAACATGTCGACGTATTCATTCTTTTCAGTTTGTGCCTTTTTCGCGATTAAACAATGATTGAAAAAATTTTATTAAAAAAGTTGTTATTTTATCGATTTTTATACACAGTTAAAAAAAGCCTCAACTTAGGAATCCCCTGTATAACCTAAAAAAAATATTTAATTGTTTTTTAGTTTTAAACCTGTTAAGGATTCAAAAACAATACAAGTTCTAATACAATATATTGGGTGCCCAACAAAATTACTTTCTGGCTGCCTTTTTAATTTCTTTATCTATATTAACGGCATTTAATAGGGTTTTATTTAAACTAAACAACATTTTTATGCTATATGACAAGATTTTTGATTTTCTTCGGTTTTTAGAAGGAGACCCTGTATATTTTTTGTTTTTCGGATTCTACAAACCGTTTTACGCCCGAATGCATATTTGATATCGAGTTTGTCCAAATGGTTTTTTAAATTAAGTTTAAAATTTTTATCCAGAGTGCCATGATCAACCTACAATTACTCCACATACTTTGCTTACTTTCAGAAAAATAGAAACTTAATTTTATCCCTTAAATCCTTAATTTTAGTATATTTGCCCTAGTTCAAAAACTAAAATTAAAACATATCACTTTGATGAAAATAGAAATACAGTATTTTAAAGCGAATTCAACGATGTAACACTTCTCCTTTTTCTTATTTTATTTTTGAAGCTAGGGTTTAAATACTAAATTAATGAAGTATAGAACCTTCCATCAAAGAAGTTTCAGTAAATAAAATTAAGTTTGTATTTTTTTGAAAATAATTAAAATTTGTGCAGTGATTTTAGGAGAGCATGGCACTTAAAATAAAAATTAAAAAATAATTTAAAAATAAAGGTTGGATAAAACTCGATTTATAAATGACGCATTCGGGCATAAAACGATCTGTACAATCCGAAAAACAAGAAATATACAGGGTGTCCAATTTTAAGTATTAAAATTTAATGTTAAAGTCGGAAAAGCTTTTTCATATAGGCATAAAAATGACGCTAAGTCGGTTCTAAGAAACATTTCATAAAGTTTATATATTTTAGGAGTTGCAAGGGTTGATTATAACTGATATATTAAATGGTACATCTTTAGTATTTAAACTAGGTCCTAAAAGATGTTAAATTATTTTTAGACAAATTGTTAGGGATATAAATTAATAGTTTCTACCTTTTAAAAATACGTAACCCTTAATAAATATAAATTTATAGAGGCTGTATAGAAGCTATACTCGAAAAGCATTACCAAGACAGCTAAATTACGTTCAGTGATCTTGATGCTCCAAGTGACAGACGTCCAAAAAGTGCATCAACGCCACAAATCGTAGCAAAATTACAGGAAATGATTTTAAAAAATAATTTACTTGGAGAAATTTAATAGAACCCCTAGGGGGCTTATCAGGTAGTGTGACCATTATTTTGGCTAAAGTTTTGGGATTCAAAAACTTGTGTGCACAATGAGTGTCATTTTTGCTAAAAATGAAACAGAAAAACACTCAAACACAAAATTCGCAGTAACACCTGGAGTATCTTAAAATAAAACTGTTGTCAAATATTTTTGAAAAAACTATGCATATACATAACATTGGTAATAATAAAATTTTAGTGAGCATTGGCAAACAGACTGGTAAAACTTCTTTTTAACATTTATTTATCCAGGTTATAGTTTTACTAAACTATTTTTATTGCTTAAAATATTTAAAAGTATTAAAATAAAGGGTCGATCTATTTAAGAACCGTTTTCTGATATCTTGTTATTTGGCTTTTCATGTAGCGTAGTTTGATTGCTTAATATTAGATACAAACCGTCATAGATGTAACTGTGTAGTTTCTGCCAAATAAATATTTTAAATATCTATAATCATGTATTTTTTTTTAAACCTATTGACCAATAAGTTGGGATCATAGAGTTATTTAAGACAACTACACAAGCTCAAAAAAGTTTTTTGAGCTTGCGCAATAAAAATTATCAGTCATTAATTTTAATGTTCTGCCGGGAACCAATTTTAACATGGAAGAATTGTGAGGGTTCTTACGATAGTATAAGTATTAGTCTTTCATCTTGCAATTTTTATGTCTTGTGTCTTTAATGTAAGGAAGAAGACTTAAATACCATTTTTTGTTTAATGCGTAATTAGCTAACATACAGCAACACAGAAAAGAAGTTTTTGGATATACTTTTTTTTTTTTAAATCCCGATGTATACTAAAACTTAATCAAATTATAACTCTTTTAAAGCGGAATCCTATAAATACCAGGTCTATTCCAGTTTTAATTCAGTTTATATTAGGCTGACGTACCGAAAGGTAAAAGCCTCCTGCTTCCTTGAACTTATTTTCCCTGCTCTAAGCTTAATCAAAATTCACACTGTTCTTTTTTAAATCGCGTTTACGGTCAAAATTATCATATTTACATTATTTTCTAGCATTTTGTTTCACATTAATCTGGTTCATAGGAAAATGGTTCCTTTTTTCTTTTAGAATAAAAGATTCAATATTATCGGGATAAAAATTCGTAATATTTATAGAATCCGATCCGTACTATTTATTCTGTCGTAAAAATTAAATTAAGCTTAAAGAATAAATAAATAATCGTAACTGTAACTTTAAAAATTAAAGCTGTTTTCTTTGCATTTAAAAAAATCTGTAAAAAAAATTTTGTAAAAATTATTTGTTGTGTTTGATAAATAAAATTATCAAAATGGAAAATTATGCGGTGTTGATTGATCAGCTAGATCTGATAAAAGAGAGGCTTATAAATAAAACTAACCAGAAAGCTATGGAACAACCAGGGAAGAAAGCCCTTTCTTCGGCACAGTGGCGTCCACGAGATGCCGCGCCTGCCGACCAAGGAATAAAGTATCCCAGAAACAAGGATCTTATTTTAATGCGGGGGCGCCCTAGGGATGCCGCCCCTGTTAACTCAACTAATACCCTGACACTTACTTCGGTGCCGCCGAGCGTTGAAACGTCGCGCCCCGCTAAGTTTTATCCCTTTACCTCCCTGTGATCAGAACGGTAATAAGCAGAATTTTACGACCGAGGGTGCAAGGTCGGCCATATCTACGCTAAATATACAGCCAAATGAAAACCAAAATATATGAGAGAAAATCGTGAGTAAGTACTGACCCCCCAAAAGGCGTGCAACTTGCTCAGCTGTAGCCCCTCTGTTAACCCAAACCAAGCTCGCCCCGATCTGCCCGAGGTGGAACGGGTAGAAATGGAAATAAAGGCACAAGGATGTGAATTCCCATTATCAGCGGTTTAAGAGGCGTACCCGCCTCTTAAAGTTAGTGCTGCCCTTCAAACCACCTTAGAACGCAAGGGTGACGAGCACCCTTTCCAACAAGACCCTGTACAGCTGGATCAGCCCGCGGTAGAGGGGTGTAAAACCCATAAACCTGTCACAATTTTCACCGCCGGATTTAACAAACTCTCAAAAATCATTATCCAACGGGATGTACCCATTAAGGCTGCAGGAGAGCCTAATTGTGGTGTGGCGTGGTCCCGAGACTCTGCAGAAGACCCGTTAGGGTCCCGCACGCCCCAAAATTATACTGACTTCCCTATCCCGAAATTGTGGCAACCAATGCCCTCAAAAGTATCGAGCTGAGCCGGGTTGAGCGAGATAGGCACCGTCGCTAGGCATGGAGACCTGTGGTAGCGAAAGAGAGTCTAATCCCAATTTGTATTGCGAAACGTGAACACTTACGTAAACGAGCCAGGCAAGGGGATCTTTCTGGCCCTTGTTCGGTCTCTCAGAGATGACCCTTCGCGTCATTTCACTTTCATAGATACTAATATTCCTTTCTTACTTGTTGAAGGTACGAAAGTGTTAATAAAATTTTTTTTTTTGGAGAAATTATTTGTTAAATTTGATCATTGAGTACTTGATCGTTTATAGCAAAACTAATAAAATATTTACCCAAGTTTCTTTAAAGAGATAACAGATAACGAAAAAATATTCTACAACCTTGTTAAATTAAAAGAATTTGTTATATAGTAAGCTTCGTTGCTTTAAAATTACGGAGACTCCAAATAAATGGATAACCGAGGGTCCGTGTTTCATCCTTGTGGTGAATGATTACACTCCTGTAGGCCATAAACATCCTTAACAATGAATCAGCCACTACAAATATAACTTAAATCGAACGAAGTTAAACTTAAATGCAACTAGTGCCATCTTCTTTAGATACTTTAAAATAACCCAACTTATTACCGACAAATTAATTAAGTGATTAGGTGCATTAGGGAAAAATATTTGGAAGTTCGTTTTAACAACACCTTGAGTGAGATCTGACCTCCCATTAGTTCGCGTTAAAACCATTGATTTTATCAACTTCAGCTGGTCTTTAAGACCTTCAATTTTAAGTCTAGAAACATATTATTTTACTTATAACCCATATTTTATTAAAAGTGTTTTATTAGTATTCCACTCAAAGTGTTCTTAATCTATTTTGGATTTCTGGTACTATACCAGGGGTGACGTGGTGATTATTGGTCCATGGTATTAGTCAGGAAAACAGATAGACAATACGTCAAAATCATACTGAGGTAAAAAAAATTGTACACAAATTAGTGCGATTCTGTTAGTTCCTATTTTTTTCTACTTGAAAGTCACAAATAAAAAGCGTACTTCAGGTACTTCAGGGCTCAACCCGAAATCAACATAATAGAACAATATTATGCCAATTTCACTTGTAATTTTGTTTACACAAAATTTATTTTTAAGAAAAATGTTAGCCTCCATGTGTTTACATTAAAATAATAAAACCACTTTAAACAATATTACAATTCTGATGTCAGAAAAATATACAATTAAAATTTATCTCATATTTAGATCGGGATGATAATTTTGAAAAACGTGTTTAAAGTAATAAAACTGTTATAACTGTATTACTGTCAAAACTGTAGTTAAGTGTAAAAATGAAATTATTAGCCATAATTTTAGTATTTGGTAAGTAAGTGATATAAAAAAATAAATTTTTATTTTAAATTAATTAAAAGACAAACAGAGAATTCTAAAATTTTAAATATTTGCCTTGATGTAGCGTTATCGGTAACAGGTTGGAAGTTAAATACACCATGATTTATTCGCCTAATTTTATTTTTAAGCAGGTATATCCAAATGGGAAACTTAAGAAAGTTAAACTATTAAATTTGGCTTATCCTTTAATTATTTAAAAATTTGTGGTTTAATTTGGATGATTTTATTGTAAACTTAATTTTGTTTGGTCTAGGACAATTTTTTTATATTTTTAAAACGCATTTTTTGTTGAATTATATAAAAAAAAAACTAAAAATCCATGTTAAGATTTAAAAAAAGATAGATAAAGTTAAGAGGTGTAATACGAAACGTCAAATAAATGTGGAAGAAGATATTGGTATTTTAGTTGTATATTTTAAAAATCTTATCAAAAACACTAACATAAAATAAGGTTCAAGTTCCTATCCAAAAATCTCGGCCTTTTAAAGTACTAAGATCAGAAATTAGACCTTAGAAAAGGTCTATTCACTATTGTCCTGCTAAAATTCAAATTCTAGAACAAATATGACCTTAGAAACTTAGGTTTAGTCAGATGGCTAAATTATAAAATACCCCGTAAATATTCGGTATTACGGCCCTGTTTCGGGGCCTTCCAAGCAAATACGTGGGGTTTCTAAAATTTTTGCTTTACTTATATTCTAAAATCTTCTTACATATCAAATTTAAATTTAAAGTTTCTACGCCCCGGGAAGTGCACCATAACGTTATTAAGTCAATGAGTCAGTAGTCAGTTACTTACGATTATAAAAATCGAATATCTCATAGATTACTTCTTTCTAAATTTTTTCACAGGTAAAAGGAATACTTATGTAAATATACTTACCAAATGTTATATCTTTATGTGAAAGGGGACCAAAGTTATGGTAAGGGAAAATATAGGCTGAAACAACTCCACAATACACACAATTATGCGATAGGCCGGAACTTGGCCAGGCGTAGTAGTGTGCGCCTAATCACACAAAGTAATTAATTGTTTTTGGTAGCCGCATTTGGTAATAGTCTATTAAGAGTTTAATGGATTTATCACCCTCAAGTCCTAAATTATTTCTAAGAAAAATAAACATCAGACTTTAAATTTTTCGACTTTCAAATGGCGTCACAATATGTCACTATAGCTTTTCCCAGCCTGACATAAAAAATTGCAAATAAATTACCAAAATATCGCTACATCATTTAGTGTAACGAACAGTTATTATTATGAATATTTCTGTTTAAATAAATATTTTATTATTTAACCAACTAGGGTTGGCAATTAATAATTAAAATTATTTAACGCACGAGTCTAGAGATCGCGTTAAGTGTTGAGATTCAGACACAAAAAGCTCAAGAGGCTGCGCTGCCTCCGGTAGTGAACCAAGACGGCTCCCAGAAGAAAAGAAGAAGAAGTGTTAAGATAAATTTGGTTTTTTGTATACTATATTCATAAATTATTGGAAATTATTGCATTATTAAAGGCTGCAAAATGCATTATTTTGTACATGTTAATCTCACCTATATATAAACAGTCACTGAAAATACTATATTATTTTAAATGAAGGAAAAGTGATATTTTTCATGGCGAGCTCGTGTTTAACGAGCAAGTTAAGAAAAGTAACTTTTTCTTCAAATAAAACATGCTGTTTTTCTTTAATCGTCAACAAATTATTGCAATACATATCTTTTTAATAGTAATACTTATTAAAGATAAGTAGATTCGCAAGGCGACTTAGACCGACTTTTTTCTCCGCCGTCGGAAAAGTAAAAAATAAAACTTTGGCGGAGAAAAAATGAAGCTTCGAGGTCGCATACACAGTCGAGTCATGACGGATTTACTGACGTTTGAAGAAAAATTATATTATAGAAAAAAAGTCACAGCACTGCTGTGATGTTTTAATGCTATTAAGTACCACAATGGAGCGATAATGCTACTTAGTCAAAAAAATAATTTTTCTACGACTTGCACTAAAAGTAACATTTTTTGCACTGGTTACTAGCTTTTAAAATAAAATATTTCTTATGCAATGGGGAAAACCCACAAACAGTGAGAAAAGTTCTTTTCTCTCTAGTAAGAAAAATAATTTGCTTTTAATTGCTAAATGAAATACTAGAAATAGGCCTTTGATTCGCGACTTTGACATTATCTAGCAGCCTGTGGCGGTTGGCGTCGCATAGCAACGATTAAACAAAAATGAATGTATCATGCATCGGCTAAGATAATATACAGGGTGTAAAAAGTATGATGCTCATAATTTAAATGGGCGATAGTGGAGCTCAAAACAAGTCGAAAAGCTCATATAACATATGTGTCAAAATTTGATAGATTTTTGTCTAAACGATGTCAAAGTTTGAACTTTGAAAGCAATTATTTCTGAAAACCTGAAACTTTTGTCTTGATCGCTTATCAGTAGATTCATTTGCTAATAAAATAAACTAAGTTTCAAATGTTTCAATCTACAAATAAAAAATAATACTAATAATAATTTTTCCCCCAGTTAAAAATGTAAAAAACAATTGGCAACGGAGCCATCTAGCTAGAAGTCTTGTCCTTATGTAGTCAGTTGTAAATAGGTACGTGTTGAACGGCCGCGACATTTTTGGTTGTTTTTAAATCGGGATTCATGCGGATATGTTATAAATTTACAACTGTTGTCCAAGAGTTTTGAAAACGAGATGTGTGCAACAAAGAAATCTTATTCTTTAAGTAAAATAAAAAAGTGCTGTTTTAAAACATAATAATTTGTGCTTCAAAAATGAATATTTAGCCTTTTTGTGGTAAGTACAATTATTTTTCAATTACAAATATTAACCAAAAAATAATGTATTGTTTTTTACATTAATTTAATTTTAAATTAATTATCAAAATAAATTCCATGAAGTAATTTTTATGATTTGTATATAAATAAACATCTCCTTAAAAAAAGTGTAAACATGCAAAACTCGCAAGAAACGTCGACTCGCTTCTATGAAACAAGCGCGGTGTTGCCAATTTTTTTAAACTTTGAAAAGCCATATTTCGAAAACAGTTAACTTTTGACCCATATGTTTTTGGCTTTTTCGACTTGTTTTGAGCTCCACTATCGCCCATTAAAATCGTGAGCATCATACTTTTTCCAAGAAGGTATTCCCATCCTGCAATACATGATGGAAATGTGTCAAGCGTCGCGCCGCCACGAGTGTGTCTTGCACACTAAAGTATTTTTATGCTTATTTTTATTATTGCGAAAGTTGGGATAAAAATACTTTAGTGTGCAAGACACACTCGTGGCGGCGCGACCGCTTGATACATTTCCCAACATGCATTGCAGGATAAGAATACCTTTATATATATTATCTTAGCATCGGCGAGCGACATATTTATTGCAAACGTCAGTTTTATTGTTGTATTTTATCCGATACAGACACTAAAATTAAAATTAAAAAAATTAAAATACTCATATATTTTTTTGTTTCGCTATAAAAGAAATGGTCGTAGAAAAATATAATGTGCAACATGTAAGAAAAGCACATTTCCCACTCGTGGGAAATGTTAACCTTTTTCTTACTCGGCAGAATATTTATTGCGAAACTCAATTTTATTTTGTATTTATCCGTCAGAAAACTAAAATTTTAGTTAAAGGTACTCCATATATTTTTTATTTTAAAAAAATTCGTAAAATAAAATGTGAAATGATAACATTTCCAACCCCAGAAAATGCAACTTTATACTTTGCAAATAAAGGAAAAACAAAATAACATTTTGAACGTCAGAAATTGGCGTAGCTAGATTTTGGATGTCACTTGTTTAAATATTTTAACAAATATTCAGATAAAATAAGAAGTGAAAGATAAATTTATAAACCTAAGTAAACAGCAAGTGTTCATAAGTTTCAACACTAAAGAAAAACAAAAATAACATAGAACTAATAATTTTAATAAAATTGTCACCTTTGCCGGCGGCGAGGCGGATGGGAGAGGGCTGCAGCTCGGCAGTCTCTTCTCTGAATACACTTATGCGTCAGAAGGTAAAATATTTTATCTCATTACAGCGTACGTTGCGGCGGAACCTCAAATTGTTCCAGTACCAGGAGGACTAAGCGGTAATAGTTTCTGTACCACCTACTGGGACTGCTGTAAGCCATCCTGTTCCTGGGCAGGAAATCTTCCTAGCGGTCTTTCATCTCCTATAGATTCATGCGAAATTGATGGTGACACAAAAATTGATATTAACGCCATGTCTGGTTGCATGGAGGATGGCAGCGGGACTGCTTATATGTGCACTAACCAACAGCCTTGGACTGTTAGTGATACATTAGCTTTAGGATTTGCTGGAGGGTCATTTACAGGTAAACATGTTAAATAAGCTTTTACTGGTTGCGTTTATTTATAGACACAATAAAAGCGAAAGTAAAATTTATTAAAAACGTTGAACTCCATTTTTCGGCCAAAATAAATACATTGATAGAAAATGTAGGTTTCGGTAAGTCAGATTTATAAGTATACTTTACATCAAAAACTCTTAAAGTACGAATACATGCACTGACATAAAACTACTGGGCGAGGGTAGGCGGAAATAATGCGGAGGGCCTCAGTATTACCGCTGTTACCGACCCGTCTTGGCGTAGCGTAGCGACTTGTAGACTCCTGTAGAAGTATTTATGATTTTTAGTTTTAGTAAATATTAACTGAAGCTATGATTTTTTCTTTACATAAATAAATGTTAATGTAATTTTGGAAAAAAAGAATGACGTGGGTAACAAAAGAGAACTTATAAAACCGAAGGGCATGTTAAAATGTATTTTTGGAGGCATAAAAAAAATGTTGTTTTTAACACGTACCTAAATCAGTTTTTTGGGACTTATCAGCTTAACAGCAACAATTTGTCCGAAAAAACTTGATTTTAGGTACTTATTACAAAAATAACTATTTTTGGTAAGTTACCAGATAACTTAAAAGGGCTGGGTTTTCAAGATGTATGAATTTTAAAATTGGCCCGTATTTAAAAACAGAACAGGGCAGAACCCTCATTTTTATTTACTAATAAAAAGTACAGGTTTACGAAAATTGATTTCCCTTACCATCTATACCAATAAAGAAATAAGTTTCACAAAACCAACAATAACTAAATACACTGTACAGTGGGCGCCTTTTTGATGTATTTCATAGTATTGAAAAAACTACAAGAAATAGAATAAATCTGATGACAGCTGCAACGGTGAAAACGGATCGGGGCTAACTTGATTCGTCCTGGTGATACAGGGCAATTTTTAAATTTTGACAAATTCATACACCTCGGTATCTTCATAAAGATCGAATAAAAGGTATGTCAGTTCGTGTCGAATTTTATGCAGTGGCGTATTTTTATTTTATTATCGGTTACAATTTAAAAGATATAATACAAAGTATCTTTTTTAATGTGACATCATGAGTATTATTCTACTATTTGTTTCAAAATAAAATTACCTTGTTATTGATACTACACACTTTATATTTATTTTGGAAAAAATTAGTAATTTCTAAAAAAAATTAAGAAAAAAGAGATCAAAAACTTGAACATAGTATTTAAATGTTGCGCTCTTTGCATAAAACTGTTTTATTTATTAATATTTTTAAATATATATTATTATTTTATATTATTTTATTATTTAATTATTATTTATTTACCTATTTTTTATCTTTTTTTAACAATTCATAAGCATTTAATTTTCATGACTTTAATTTGTAACAGGTTGAAAGGTGTTAAAAGTTGTAGAGGGTGATTATCTGAATATGACTATATAGTTTTAGACTCCAAAAAAATGTACAGGGGGGGTGGGGTAAAGTTAAACGTGTTTTCGCTTTAAAACCATTGTTAATTTTAGAGGAATACGCTCCAAATGTTTTTTTTAGGTATTAAAAAGGCTTATAATTTGAGCCCGGCTAGAATTGATTTGGTTCATTTGTTTATGTTTCAAAAAAACCGTTAAAAATAGCCATTTTTTTAAATGTTGATAATTATTGCAAAAATATTTTTTATCCATTTCTGTCATTGCAAAACATAGATTTTTTAATTCTTAATTAAATGAGAGGTTCTAAAACATGATCGGATAATTTTTTGATAAGATAATTGAGTTTTACTGATTTGACAGCCCTAATCTTGTAGGCTATATCTTTTTTGTTTATAAATATTTTAGGGATTACAAACTGTCTTTTGCTTTCTTAAGACTTATATTTTACTAATTTAGATCAACAAAATAAAAAAATAATATTAAGTCTTTCGTTTTGAGTCTTGAAAAAAGATACTTTTTTGTCAATAAACAATTGAAGCCGGAGCGTCCTTTGCATAAGTTAGAATTTTAAAACCAAGAAATATGGAAAGCTGGCTTTAAAACGAATATTTTTGAAAAAAAAAGGAGTTATTTTATTGATTTAAATTTTAAATTACTTAAAATTTGCAATAGACATTTAAAAATAAAAAAATATTATTATTTTTTTATTTTTGAATAATTATTGCAAATTTTAAATAATTTGGATTTTAAATAAATAAAATATCTCCTTTTTTTCAAAAATATTTGTTTTAAAGCCAGCTTTCCATATTTCTTGGTTTAAAATTCTTAACTTATGCAGTGGGCGGGGCCCTTCGACTCCAATTGTTTATTGACAAAAAAGTACCTTTTTTCAAGGCTTAAAACGAAGGACTTAATATTGTTTTTTTTTATTTTGTTAATCTAAATTAGTAAAATATAAGTCTTGAAAAAGCAAAAGACAGTTTGTAATACCTAAAATATTTATAAACAAAAAAGATATAGCCTACTAGATTAGGGCTGTAAAATCAGTAAAACTTAATTATCTTAGCAAAAAATTATCCGATCATGCTTTAGAACCTCTCATTTAATTAAGAATTAAAAAACCCATGTTTTGCAATGACAGAAATGGATAAAAAAACATTTTTGCAATAATTATCAACATTTAAAAAAATGGCTATTTTAACGGTTTTAAACAAATGAACCAAATCAATTCTACTCGGGCTCAAATTATAGGCCTTTTTAATACCTAAAAAAAATATTCTAAACGTATTCCTCTAAAATTAACAATGGCGCTTGCAGAAGCGAAAAACACGTTTTTAGGACTTTTAACCCTCCACCCCCACCCCTGCACACTTTTTTCGAGTCTAAAACTATACAGTCATATTCAGGTAATCACCCTCCACAACTTCTAACACCTTTCAACCTGTTACAAATTAACGTCATAAACAGCCCTTATTTTTACCTACAGACTTGGCTATTACTTATATAATTAAAATTAAGAAAGAATAAAAAAGGGGCAATAAGCTAATAATTTAAAAACAATATTAATTATTTTTATAAAATTAATCAACCTGAAAAATTAATAAATTTATTACAATGTAAATGTTATACAGGATGTGTAAAATTTAAATCTTATGAGGTTTTTCTATTTTTTTAAATAATCTTTTGTTTTTAATAAATATAAAGTGTATGTTGATAATAGATAGGTAATTTTATTTCAAATCGAATAGACAAATATTCTACAGAATATTCCATTTAAAAAAGGCATCTCTTTAATCTTTAAAACCGTAACTCATAAAAAATAATTAAGTACGCCACTGAATTCTATGTAAAATTCCACATATGTAAATATGCTATTTATCATTTTTTTCTTTCTTAACTAACAACCAAGATACAGAGGTGTACTAAAATCGTTAAAATTTACAAAACGACCTGCATCTTCGAGATGCAGTTGTTTTAAAATCAAACTTGAGAATGTTTCAATAGATTTGCTTTATTTCTTGTAGTTTTCCCAATACCCTAAAAATCCATTGAAAAGGCGCCACCCTGTATTTCATTTATAATAATTACCATTTTATAGGTGGAGCTGATGTTTCCAGATGTTGTTCTTGTTTCCTGATTTCATTTCCAAATACCGAGAAGAGACTTATACTTCAGGTGACCAACACTGGTAGTGATGCTTTGCTTAATCAGTTTGATATCGCTATACCTGGCGGTGGTGTAGGCTTTTATAATGGCTGCGCTCCCCAATGGAATGCTCCCCCAGATGGTTGGGGTCAGAGATATGGTGGCGTTCAAACCATTGAGGTTAGTTTATATGTGATTTTTAATTTCTTATTCTATCCTGTAATTATAAATATGGATGGTTTTTTAAAATAGACGAACCTTAATTATCCACCAACAAAAAAATCATGTAAAAAAATATTAGAGAGAAATTAAAGAGAAACATTTAATACTACTTATTAATGAAAAATTAGTTTTTACGTAACCTTATCTCATAGTAAAAGCCTTTGGCAGAAGATAAGAGTTATGTTTATTAGACCGTTTTATTTTTCTCAAGCCTTGAACATCAAGAGCAAAGTCGAAGTTTACAAAAACTAAGAATTAACAAAAAATAAATAATAAACAGGACACATATATTACATTAAAACACATATAAACTAAATTTTGTTTTAGGAATGCAATGAGCTTCCAATTCAGCTACAGCCAGGTTGTAGATGGAAATTCGAATATCTTGGGGATGTCACCATATATTCAAATGAAACAACATTTCAAGAAGTTGTTTGCCCGCAAGAACTTACATCAATTTCTCATTGCCAATAAAATATTCGACGATTAAATAAATATGCTGTATTGCTGTATTAAAAATAAATGGTTATAATATAAATGTTTGCTTTTCTGTTTGACTTTTATACTACCATTTTTAAACACCCCTATTATTAAGTGTAGTAGAAAACCACTGCGCTATGTAGCTTTTCACAAAAAAAGGTATTTTAGATTAAGGAGTTAAAGGTTAATAGAGCGTTGCGCACGACACCAACGGCGGCCATGGAAGCTCTCCTGGGGCTGCCTCATTTGCAGGTGAGCAACCTACCGACTCTATCAAGCGGTCAGCAATAAACCGCAGGCGTGTCACATAGAGAGTTCCAGTCTCCTCAGGAGTGTCCTGACCTGTGAGAGACTGGGAATGCCCTCAGACATAATGCCTACAGCAACCAACTACAACCGGCCACCTACAAAGGAGGGACTGGAGTCGGAAAGCGACCGATTTGCTGCGGGCTGACATCTGTTGGTACACCAACGGCTCCAAAACCAAAGACGGTGTTGGAGCTGGAATATATCGACATAGGCTGAGGGCAGAGTTTTCTGTCAGCCTGGGTGACTTCGCAACCATATTTCAAGAGGAGGTATATGCTATTGAGATGTGTGTTAGAACGCTGGTCGATCGGCACTGCACACGTTGATACCCTATCGGGGAGCTCAATAATATCGATAGTGTCGAATGTGCCATCGACCTATCGACAACCCTAGTTAGTTGTTTAGTAAATTAAAGATACACAAATCATACCAATGCAACGGCATTCTAAAAACTTGTGCTAAAGTTGTCGCCACTTTAGCTGGGTTTGGTATATGCACTTAATTCACTCATAATTTACTCTCTAAAGCTGTTTGTGTAATAAATTTGAAGTAAGTACACTTGAAAACTCATTCGGGTATTGCAGAGTAGAGGCTAAAGAGTTCACCTTTAAAAATCCATCTGCCGAGAATGGGCATTTTACTAATTGGTTGTTGGTCAATTTTTATAAATATATCAGGCTTGTGTTTTATGACAGGTATTTAACTATTATTTTTGGATTTGTGCTACCCTCGACCATCCGTTTATTTCTTGTCGGCAATAAATAAACAAATGAGGTTAGGTTTTTAAACCCCAGTCCAGCTAGCCTTTGGTTGGTCCATGTTCCTGAAGCTCCGTAGCCATGTGATCAAAACTCTACCGAAACGCCGCTTAAGTTTCATTTTTATTCCCGAACCCACCCTTCATATTCATACATTTAGTTGTATATAACTCCTAGAAAATTGGGTGTGGTAAAAAGATTGGTTTCTATAAAAACAGTTTGTTTTTGGGAGACAACGTTACCGTAATAACCTTAGCGAGTATAGGCTTGCTGTAACTAGAGAAACCTTTAAGTACTACTATCGTGTACTGCATAAGACACAATCCCTCATTTATGGTCTTAGCCAGATACTTTCTTGTTCTTGTATTTATAATAAGTGTCAATCACAAATGGTACAATAATAATATGTTATTAGCATTGGTGCTTATGCAGGTAAGTTGCACTAGAACTTTTATTGGTAAGTTTTTCGAAGATGCATCTGTTGGTTGGGTCGTTAGAATTATTAAGCTGCCTTCTGCCATAACTTTGGCTTTTTTATACGCAGTTTAAACTAAGTGGACTAAAAGGTTTCGAATATTGTTTTATTTTCTTTTTTGTATCCCAAATTAAAAAAGACTATTAGTTGTTTATTTATTTCTGTCTAAATTTTACTTTTATGACCTTTAGGCACACTTAAACACACACACTTGGAAGCTAGCTATCGAAAAGATAAGCATGCCATAACGTAAATATTTTATTTTAATTAAAATTATGCGGGATATCTTTGTTTTTCTGCTTATTTTAATTTGAAGGAGTTTCTTTTTAAGTATATTTATAAAAATTACTTAAAATTAAGTAGTTAAACCTCTTATACTAACAATACAATTTTGACGTAAAAAAATACATTTGAATATTTATCTTATTTTTCATAATAAAATGTATAATAATTTTAAAGATTTATAAATGTTATGATAGTACTTGAACAGATGATATTGTAGTTAAGTGTCAAAATGAAATTATTAGCTATACTTTGTGGTTTGGCATTTGGTAAGTACTACTGGTAAAAATTTATTAACTTGATATGTTTTTTAGTTTAAAACAAATACAAGGGTTTATACGTTCACTGTTAAATATCCTAAAAGTCCAAAAAGTAATGAAGTCGCAGAGAGATACATCTTAGTAGATGGTATGTTTGGTGGTGAATACCACCCTAAATTTTCGCAATAATTTTAAGAAATTTAAACCCAATGGGCTCTTTGGAAATATTAAATTAATATCAAGAACATCCACCAAATATCTTTTCTTGGAAAAAATAGTTTTGTGGTGATTTTCGTTTAAATTTTAGGTCTGGCCCTTTAAATGTGACTTCGTACCAAAACGACTTTTGACTACCCTAGGTAGTCGTGTGTACCTAGCATTGCCACCTTAGTTAAATTTCTACTTTTTTGATAAATTTACTCCCGTGTTTCGTAAATTCTGGCAGTTTTAGGAAATTTGTTGGATTTTTAGCTTTTTATTATGATTCGATAATGATTACAAGGATATGAAACTACCCCCCCCCTGTAGTAAACATGCTTGCTTTATGCAGGTATGCAGTAGTGTGACAAATAAGTTAAGAGATTACGATAAAAAATTAAAAATGAGAAATCCACCATATCGAAGTGAAAGTGATGCAAATACATAAAAACTATTTATGTGGGTTCGTAAATTTAAAAAATTGTCCAATAATATACAATTACGTTAATAAATTTTTCGTAGATTTCAATTTTAATTATTCGGTAAATTTCCTTAATAAACAGTGCCCAGGCTGCCTGTAAAATTTGCACATATTATTTGATACACTGTGATGTCACTCGGAAGCGTTTAATGTTTAAATCTGAAATGATTATACCCTATAAAATCTTCTATTAATATTATTTTTGGCAGAAGTGTTAATTAGTTGCCAAGGGTGATTTTTAGCCGGAAATAAATTTATGCAATGGGCTTATTGACCTAAAGTAAAGCTACATTTTTCCTTACAATAAGCAAAAATATTTCTTTAGTAATAATAAAAGTATCAATTATAATTATTGTTGGAGATTTCTATTTTTCCATTTATTTTATTAAATATTTTATTTATAACCTTATTTCAGCACTAAAAACTGTTTTGTTTGTTACCTACTTCGGATTAAAAAAGCGTGTTGTACAACTAGAAATACCAGCTTAAATGGTACCATAAATACGCCTTAACACAGTGTAACTGTTACTAGTAAGGGCAGGCCAATAAAACATATTTTAAAAAGACAATCTGGAATGCTGATTGCCATGGATCGTCTTAGGTTTCCCAGACATAAAATCTGTAAGGTCCATCCAAAAATATGCTTTATTGGTGTTACTATTAAACGCAAAAAGATAAAAAACAATTTTCTGTTACAGGATATGCTGCAGCTGACCCTCAAATTATTCCAGTACCAGGAGGTCTAAGCGGTAATGGTTTTTGTACCACCTACTGGGACTGCTGTAAGCCATCCTGTTCTTGGACAGGAAATCTTCCTAGTGGCCATTCATCTCCTGTAGATTCATGCTCAATTAATGGAGATACAGTAATTGATAATAACGCCCAGTCCGGTTGCAATTCTGATGGTAGCGGTGTTGCCTACATGTGCACTAATCAACAGCCTTGGGTTGTTAGTGACACATTATCTTTAGGATTTGCAGGAGGGTCATTTACAGGTAAGCGTGAGGAACAAGATTTGATGACTAAACATCTTCTTTAAACCATTCTTCTTCTTCCCCTTCTTCATCTTTTTCCTCATAAAGTATCCTCGGCCTGGTTCAAAGAGCCTTTTTGGTTTGAGCAATTGCAATGCTTGCATGTAAGTGAGCACTCCAACTCACTTCGTCGGCACCCGCAATTGGTGCCACAGCCGGTTTTACAGGAACAAGAGATACTGCTTAAAATTTTCTCGGGACCGGCTTCCTGGATCATGGAAGATGTTTAGTATTTAAGTTAAAAATTAAACTTTATGATGGATAATTCAGTATTAATAAAAAGTACAATTTATTATTTAAATAAGGTATTATTCTTATAATTTCTGACTTTTCACTTTCTTTATTACCTTTCCCCGCAGAGCCATCCCCGAGCGCCCCCAAGTAATTCTAATGCCAGAATTGAATTCGTCATCCCCGAAAACCCCAGGTAACGATTTTCATTTAATTTTCATGGACGCTGCAATCCCCCCCATCACCCCCCGGGCACCCCCGCAGAGCGACCTCCGAGCGCCTCCGGGTAATTCTAATGCCAGAATTGAATTCAGCGTCTCCAAAAATCCACGAGCAATGACTTTCGGCTGATTTTCCTGGACGCTACAATTCCCCCCAATCACTCCCCGGGCACCACCGCAGAGCCACCCCGGGTAATTCTAATACCAGAATTGAATTCGGCATCCCCAAAAACCCCCGAGTAACGATTTTCGAGCGGTTTTTCCAAGTTTTCAGACGTTCTTACGATATTGCAAATAATTATGCGATTGCAAAACGCAGTTATTGCACCAGAATGCGTTTTTTGAAAAATGGCATAACCACATCATTCCTGGGAGCTTTCTGAACACAATGCAGAAAACCGCATATTGAGATCTCCTGGCCCTAAAAATTTCCGATTGATTTCCTAACTTTCCTGGACAATAAATATGAAATAAGGGATGAAAAGTGGCCAATACACCAGTTTGTAAGGCCATCATACCAAAAAAAAAAAGGGATGAAATATATCAAAATACCAGAAATTGACTTATTTTGTAAAAGAATTGGTGTGTTAAATGCAAATTTAAAACGCTTAAAATGTTCCTAATAAAATTATATAAAAATATACAGGGTGCCCCATTACAAAAAGCCAAGTTTAGCTTATATCTAATTAAACGTAAATAAAATCTATACTTATCTGGTAATATTAATTTTATAAGAATACATGTTAGCTGAGATGCGGGCGTAGTCCATAAATGCCTTTTTTCAAATTTTACCTTGTATCTCTTAAACTAAACGAGCCATAAAAATGGTATGAACCGCAACCCTTTACTTCTACTAATTAGGAAAATCCTGCAAAACATATCGAATCTGAATACCCTCGTACTTACAGGTATATAAATTAAAAAAACCCTGTATCATAAAGCTAAAGACATTATTTGTTTTCTTTAAAAATGAAATACAATGGACAAAACTGATTTTTTTGAATAATTTACCTTAAAAATTCACCGAAAAATAAACAACCTGTGTATCTTAAATAATTATTATAATTGTTTCATAGGTGGAACCGATTATTCCAAATGCTGTTCTTGTTTCCTTATTTCATTTCCAAATACCAACAAGAGACTGATTCTTCAGGTGACTAACACTGGTGGTGACGCTCTGTTAAATCAGTTTGATATCGCTGTGCCTGGCGGTGGTGTCGGTTATAATAATGGATGCACAGCTCAATGGAATGCTCCCCCAGATGGTTGGGGTCAAAGATATGGCGGAGTTGAAACCATCGAAGTAAGTTTACAATAAATAACATATTTTAAAGAGCCTATGCCCCATAATGATGATGGTAAAATCACAAATGAAATTTTGTTTAAGGGATGTAATCAACTTCCAGCTCAGCTACAGGCTGGTTGTAGATGGAAATTTGAATATCTTGGTGGCCTCGATATATTTTCAAACGCAACAACTTTTCAAGAAGTTGTGTGTCCTCAAGAACTTACGTCAATTTCTCATTGTCAGTAGGTTATTTGTTAAAATTTTAAACATTGTAATACATATATGTTAAATAAATGGTTACGTTGTAAAGGTTTTTTGTATATAGACGTTGTTTTAATTATTGCATTTTATTTTTATTTGGCAGGCAATTTAGCGTTAGATAACTTTAATAAAACTGTTGATTAAAATTAACTTGCTTTTTATTTTGAGTCGAAATTTATTTGCTCTCTCATATTATAAAATAAAAAATAAATTTGTAAATATATTTTTGGGCCGAGATGGGCGGTTTAAAGTGGGTAGTGTTTAGGTTGGGGCGTATGTGTGCAAAACTTATGAGCCATACATGACTCTCGGGACGTAATGACCGACGCCTTAAGCAATATGTGTTAATTAAAATAGGAATGAAATACCCAGTTGAAAAACGTCCGTTCATATGTTAAACAATTCTGAAGATTAGTATTAACGTGTATATTTTATTATACGCGACAATAATACGCATTACCAAATGTTTTATTTTTATAAGTACGATTTGGACTTTTTAGTAATTATGATATATTAGTTTTTTTGTTACATAAGGTTTCATTTACTCATATAATGTTAGTACATAATTTACATCTTTTCCAATTTTGATGCCCTTGGTGCAGTTGATCTAAATGTTGCTTTTTTGTGCTTCTATTGTTCCAAGGTGCTTTTGCAAAAAAACGTATAGCTATTTAAATCACTAACATTGGTAGTAACTAAAATTAAAATCACTTTAATATTCTCATGCCGGAGGTGGTGTAGAAAAATATAATGGTTGCTCATCCCAATCAGGTATACTTTGATATTGTTATGGCTTTTGACGGACCATACCCCAATAAACATTTAACGATTTTATTACCTATTATTATTGGGTAAACTCATTTGTTTATAAGGGCAGGGATGGGCTAGGTATTTCTTGAGTATTTACCATTAAGCATATAAATATTTTGGCTAATGTTTTAGTGGCAGTGTTGAATAACCGTTTTTACTGTGCGTTTCGAAAAAGTTGTTTTACGAGAATATAACTATGTCGCGTCGAAATCATTTGTGAAAAATGTGTACGAAACTTTAATCAGTAGAGGTCTAATTAAACAAGAAGCTTTAAAAGAAACCTGTCTACTTACAAAAACTCCAATATCATCGATAAGGGATATTATTATTAGTGAAGAATTGAACAAAAGAAAAAAACGTAGTGATTTTCAATCTCACCGTATAGACAATAATGATCAGGACCTAATAAGAAGGAAAATATATTGTCTTTATAAAAGCGGAGTTATTCCTACCTTGGATAAACTGAAAAAGAAGCTAGACGAAGACGAAACCGATATAAATATTAGCCGTGCCACCCTTCATAGAGTTGTTTGTAAAATGGGATTTAAATATCGCAAAATAGACAAAAGACAAGTAGTAATGGCATCGCACATATTACGCACTTGGAGATTTAATTAATTTTAAGAAATTAAAAGATATAGGTTAGAAAACAGATCCATAATTTACCTTGATAAAAAATGGTTCGATACACACGACACAGTATCCAAAGGATGGGTTAATTCCAGTCAAAACTGTCAGACGAAAGCACCTTCAAACAAAGGAAAACGCATTACCATAATACACGCTGGTTCAGAAGACGGATTTGTCCCAAACTGCTTGCTGTTGTCTGCAAAGAATATTAAGGATTCTAGCTTGAATTATCATGAGGATACAAGTGCAGAACTTTTTGAAAACTGGTTTCAAAATTATCTTTTTAAAAATATTCCAAACAACGGTGTAATTGTCATGGATAACGCAAGCTACCACCGCCGTCTGCTACACAAAGCACCAGCTTCATCAGGTTCAAAAACTGAAATCCAGGAATATTTGTTAGAAAATGATATTTATTTTGAATTCAGTTACAAAAAAACGCATCTTTTGGAAGTCCTAAATTCATATGCAGTTAAAAACAATATTTTTTGGCATTTATGGATTTTAAAATTAAGTCACGAAAATTTTGTTTACTTTAGGGTCCCATTTTAAAATTTGAAAAATGTAATTAAATTAAAAAAGGAAGTTTTAAAAATTCATTTACAAAACCTTATAAAAGGGGATTTAAATTTTAAAAATTCAAAAAAAAAACTATATTTTAATTTTAATGACAATTGACTCTGAAAATGAAAAAATAATTGTTTTAAAAAGGGATTTTTTAAATTAAAAATGAAATGTATAAAGTGGCCGTTATAAATTATTAAAACTTCCCATTTTTTAATTTTTTAAAAATGTTTTTTAAATTTATCCCAAATAACGAAATATAAATAAAGGTGCGCATATTGAGGGTTTGAGGATTTAATTTATATTTAAGAAATGAAAGGTAAAAGCATATATTTTGATACAAAAATGGTTTACAACAAAATTATCTTTTGAAAATAATGCTTTTTAAACCCAACGTTTCCTAAACATTCCTTGAAGTTTTTATTAAATTTCTTCTCAGTAGCAAATATCCTGGTTTATTACTTTGATTTTGAAATGTTTCTTTTAAAATTTTAAAAAGGCGTTTGAGTTCGAAAACCTTGTAACAAACAATTATCCCCATAAAAAGAGAAAATTTTTAGGCTGGTCAAAATAATCTGGGGCCATTAAAATCCCCAAAAAACGGGTTTTTAAAAGGCGACCAGGGGGAACTGCCTTAGGCCCATGTAAATTAGCCCCATAGGCTTTTGGAAAAAGAAAAAAAATGGAGGGTTGTTCCATTTAAGCCCAGGAAAATTTTTGTTTAAATTACAAACCTTAAATAAAAAATCCCTTTACAGACATTAAAAAAATTTTTTTAAACTTTTCTTTTCACCCAAAAAAACGGATTAACCTTAATATGCCTAATGCAGAATCGTTTGTTTTTGATTAAAAGTTTTTGGGGTACAAAAAAATGCATTATAAATTTTTAACTTAAATTTTAATTTCTAATTTTTTTGGGAATGCTTCTCAAAAAATCAATAATTATTAAATTTTATATTATTAAAGTCCGTCCCTAATGTTTTGTCCTTTAATACCTACCGATCCGCAGTTTTATTGCTGTCGGCAGGTATAATCCATAAATGAAGGCAAAAGCTAACACGGTATACTTTGAGACTTTACTATACCTAATGTAACGATAGATGGGTTGCAAGATACGGAGGAGTTAGTTCTATAGAAGTAATGTATATACAGTGCATTACCACAAATTGGTTATGGATTCATTAGTTGTTTGAAAACTATCGGATATAAAAGAATATTTAAATACAGGAAGTTTTAGATAACTTTGCTGATTCCTTACTTAGGCTTTGTCTTAAAATGGGGTAATTTGTTAAGCGAATAGGTTCAAATAGAAAATTTAATGCACAAATTGGGATGCAATAATGGCAGAAAATTTGGACATCTGATCAAGTGCCGTAATTTTTCCTTGTTAAAATGATGATCAAAAAACAATTATTAATCATTAAATAAAACTGTCAGGATTTATTTTATTATATTTTTAAAAGAAATATCCTGTTTTTTCTCTAATTATCCGATTTCTCGTATATTCTTTGATTTAAAATGATATGTTTTTAATTAAAAAAATGTTTATTTTTTTCACCTTTTAATTTAAAAAATGCTTGTCTACCGTGCCATTAACACCTGACAGATTAATAGGGATACCTGTTCACCCACTTTGGCGGTAGTGTCATTTAGACAAATAAAAAAATTACCCTTTAAAATTGTTTGAATTTTTTAGAAATAGGTAACAAATTAATTTTAACAAAATAAAATATTTATTTGCAGCTCTAAGCAGGATCAAAATATTATAAGGTAGTGTTTGGACAGACTAAACAAGGGGCATCGGCCCTGTTTTAAAAACAAGGGAGGGCATATCAAATTAAGTTAAAGTTTTTTTTTATGTAGTATCTATTTTAAAGGTATTAGTTTAACAATAATAGACAAAAAAAAACACCATGTAACTCATTCGTAAAAAATATACACAATTTTTTAACTTTATTTTTTTGTTTGACATAAATTAAAAATATATCATATAAGATTAAAAGACATAAAAAAAATCGGATAATCACATAAAAAAACGTTATTTGATTTTAAAAAAATATATCAAAATTACATCAGCTTTGGTTAATTCTTTTTTTTTTTTTAAATTTGACAGAAAAAATTATATCGCTATTTAATTTTTTTTTTAAACGTAAAGGTTAATAAATATTAAAAAAAATCAGTTAATTAAATTAAAAAATATATACTAAATAAAAACAGCTAGTTTAAAACAGTTAATTTTATTTAGGGATTCTACTCAACTTTCGCCGGTACTACAACGGGGTTGCAGATGGAGATTATAATTTCTGCTGGGTGTAAACTTTTCAAATACTACCTTTAAGGAGATTGAATATCCAAAAAAGCTTACGCCCATTACTCGTTGCCAGTAAACTAATTTAGATAAATCATTTATTGTTTATTTTTAAAACCGTTATTCTTGTTACTGTTTTAAATTATTAAAATATTTATATTCATAAAATTTAAAATATTAAAATTATATATATATATATATATATATATATATATATATATATATATATATATATATATATATATATATATATATATATATATATATAAAACCAACAAAAAACAATCAGCTTCAACTCAACAAACATAGTGAACCTAATGATTCCTTTTCATTTAAACGTGTCTTATTTTGGCCTAAAGAAAAACCTGCTTTAAAAAAATAAGAAAGACAAAAGAAAATTATTATTCTGCTCTTTCATCCCCTTAGAAAATTAAACATTATAGAAAAAAATTAGAAGAAAAACAAGGAAAAACTAAAAAGGTGGCTAAGAGAAAAAGCGAAAGGGAGCAAAATAAGAAGGAAAAGAAAAAGCTGATGAAGCAAATAAAAGAAACAAAGCTTAAAGAAGAAGGGAAGAGGAAAAACCAAGTTAAACAAATAGATAATGAATCAACTACTTCTGAATCGTCACTCGAAAGTAGCGACTCATCTTCATATTATGATAAACATTTTGAAGATCTTGTTAAAGAATGCGTAGAATTACCCTATGAACCTATCCGCTTTGAACTTTTAAAAGAGGGTGATTTTACTTTAGGTGAATTTCTAGGTGGAAAACGCAATAAAACTAAATTTATATATCTTTGCATCATACAAGCAAAACTACCAGATGTCCCCGTTATGGGATTTAAGTCAGTGGATAAAAACAAACAAGAATGTATACTAAAAAAATTATATAAAACTTTACGAGAAGAATAAGTTATCTTTTTAAAACTTTCTTGCCAGTGAAAGAAATTTAAATACTTTTGTACTTATCTATTTTTACTTACCTGTTTAAGAAATTTAAAGTTTTTAAATATACTTACCTTATTACCTTTATTTGGTTGTATTTTTTTTATTGTTGTAAAAAGTAGCGTCTGCCACTGATTTTTTTTTCTGAAGGTGTCATCTATGGGATTTTTGTACTAATGTTACGAAATTTTTGACAATTTTTAAAAACTTAAACATTTTGTCATGGTTTAATACTATAATGGTATAATGTTCAAATCCCAAATTGGTTTATACGAATTTTAAGAAACTCGGCATATATTAATTTTATTACTAATTTTTTTCTTAATCGTGTCACCCATTGGTGCTCTTATCTTAATCTTCTGGGTATTGCAGAGTAAAGCTTAGTTCACTCTTAAAGTTTCACCAGCCGAGAAGGCCCTCATAGAGTGGGCATGCGTAGATTAGGTTTGGGTTTTTACTGGTTGCTTTTTGGTAAATTTTCGTAAATATAATATGCTTTTGTTGCATGACAGGTATTTAACTGTGATTTGTGTATATGTGTTACTCTGAGCCAACTGTTTATTTCATGTCGCCAATAAATAAATAATTCAGGTCAGATTTTCAAACTCCAGTTAGCTTTCGGTTAGTCCTGAAGATCCGTGGACATGTAATCACAACTCTACCGTAACGCCGTTTTATTTCCGAACCCACTCTTTATATTCATACATTTTGTTGTACATAACGCCTAGAAAATTGGGCGTCGTACATAAGATATGACTAGCCTAAAGATTTGTTTTAATATAAACAGTTTGTTTTTGTGAGACGACCACTACTATCGTATGCTGCATAAGATACAACCTCTCATCTATGGTCTTACCCAGATACTTGCTTGTTCTTGTAGGTGTAATAAGTGTTCCATCAACCACAATTAGTTCATTAATGCAGTATTTGTAAACTTCTTGGTAAACACTGTGCAGACAATTTTATTAGCATTAGTGCTGATATCATTAAGTTCCACTAGAACTTTTATTATTAAGTTTTTCGAAGGTAAATCTGGATCGTAAGAATTATTAAGCTGCTCTTTGCCATAACTTTAACTTTTTTACACGCAGTTTGAACTAAGTGGACTTAAAGGTTTGGTATATTGTTTTATTAATTTTTTTGGCGCTTGCTCTAGTACTTAGAGAGTTGTTCTGCCTTTCGCATATATCTACCGATAAGTCTAAATATAAAATTGTATATTATTATATACATTCATCCTAATTTAGATAAAAATAAAAAAAACCCTATTAAATTTGAAATACACAATAAAATTATACAACGAATATTATTACATATAATATTACGTATAATTTTATTATGTGTCCAAAATTCATTGGGTGTTTATTTATTTAAATATTTGATTTTAAATAGAATGAAGCCGGATACTTTTGTTTTTTGCCTATTTAAATTTAAAGGGGTTTCTTTCTACGTTTTATAAAAAAATACTTAAAATTAAATAGTTAGACCTTTGATTCTAACAATACAATTTTGACGTAAAAATAAAATACATTAAAATATTAATTATATTTTCTACATTTAATTAAATAATAGATTTAAAGATTGTATCTACATAAATTAAAATATTATGATAGTAAGTAGATATTGTAGTTAAGTGTCAAAATTAAATTATTAGTCACACTTTTTAGTTTGGTATTTCGTAAGTAATACCGGTAAAATATTATTATCTGGATATTTATTTAGTTTATGAAAAAATAAAACATATTTACTGTAAAATATCCTAAAAGTCAAAAAGAAATTAAGTTGCGGAGGAATACGTCTTAGGAGGTATGTTTGGTAATGAATACCACCATAAAATTTTCCCAATAAAAAATAGAAAATTTAAAACAAATAGGCCTCTTGCGTAATTTTTATTTTAAATCAGGAACATCTATACTATACAGTTTTCTTTTCAAAAAGAAAAAATAGTTTTGTTGTAGATTTTTGCAAATTTGTAGATTTATTCATTTTGCAAACAATAACGCAATTGATTTGTCCGATAAAATATACAAATTGCGTCCATTGGCAGATTATTTGAAGATAAAATTTCTTGATCACTTTGTTCAAGAAAAGAATTTATCCTACCCTGAGTCCATGATAAGATACTTTTGCCACCACGGATGCAAACAGTTTATCCGTGGCAAACCAGTAAGATTTGGGTACAAAGTTTGGTGCCTAAATACGCCGAGTGGATACCTAATCAATTTCGAACTGTGCCAAGGTAAAAATCCACGGTCCTGTGCAAATTATGAAGCAATATTTGGAAAACCAACTGCTCCTATGCTTCAGATGATTGAAGAATTGGCTGCTAAAAAATCTTTTCGCTATAACTTTTTCTTCGATAATTTATTTACTGCCTTAAATATTTTATGTACCCTAGCAAGCAAAAGAATATGGTGCAAACGGAACTATAAGGGATAACAGATTACCAAAACATTGTCTGCTGGCTCCTAAAAAAGAACTAAAGAAACAAGATCGAGGAAACATTTCTTCCACAATAGAATGGAACAGTGGAGTTCTCTACGTTAGATGAAAAGATAATAACGTTGTTCCAATGGCCAGTACTTGTTTTGGAATAGCCCCTCTTAGACCCGTTGACCGTTTTTCCAGGAAAGATAGAAAAGTCATTTCAGTACCTCGTCCTAATTTAGTTGGAGAGTACAATATAAATATGGGTGGAACTGACCAGATGGATAACAATGTCTCTTGGTAAGTTTTTTTTTGCATAATAAATAATTGCTAGTAACCATTTTATTATTGTGGTTAACGCAGCGGAATTCGATCTAAGAAATGGTATTGGCTAATATTTACTTATTTAATTAATGTTTCTTAAATTTTGGATGTCGGTTCCTATCCGTTAGCAAGATGTGAATGAAAATGATGAAGGGTAAACAGTATAGCTACAGTTCGACGGACAAGTATGTAACTACGGAAAGAATGCTTCTTGTTTCTTTTTAGTAAAATTTAGTGTAGTTACAAAAAATAATAATAAATTCGTTTCACATGCCGAGAAAAGATCAATGTGGTCTATGCAAAACATTTCACGAAGGATCAAAGAAAACAAAGTTGACTATGCAAGATATTTTTGACAAACATTCAAAACCCAAAAACGCTGTCCGTGATATCATAAACTCTTCCAAGATTGCATCTCAAAATAATCCCAACTTGATGTGCTTATGTTTTGACCTTCAACAGGTAATTTACTTGCCTGCCTTAAAAGTTTCCTTAGGTTGGAAAAATAACCCAATTAGTTGAATAAAGGGCCTCGCCCAATGTCACTCGCAAAGTAAAATGATTTGAACGCTCTCTACTCAAACACATTTGTGAGTCTTTGTCGTTTTGTTTTTCAGCTTTTTTTAAGTTGGGGTATTTTTTGTTGCAACTTAAAAAAAGCTGCTTTTGTTTACTTGGTTGTTTTTATTGCTACTAAATTTAGAAAGTATAAGATTTTTATTGTTTAGATAATACTTACACCAAAAAGGTGAAAAATGTTTTTTACGTTAATATTTTTTGTTACTCATACTATACAGTGTGTAACATAAATATGGAACGCTCGAAATACCTCCCACACCGTTTATCCAATTTTTATGAATCTATGTAATCACAGGTTCGAAATTACGCCAGATCGAATGGTAAGATCCGCGTTGTTGCCAACTTTACCATTTTTCTAAAATCGATTCGAACTTCGTTTTTTTAAACGGAACATCCTGTATTGAATTCAGTTTTTGATTTTTGCCTAAAATTGTGTATACTTTTTGTATAAAGTATTTTTTTCTAACGATAACAGTTTCTGAAAGAATTAAGATTAAATTAATACATAATGTGTTTTACCTACAAATACCTGCATAAGTAAGCTTACCTGGAATATCTGACATTGTCAATATCTTTACACAAATTATTTACACAAAATGGATCATCAAACGATAACAGTTTCTGAAAGCATTAAAATTAAAGTAATACTTAATGTATTTTACCTACAAATACAAGAATAAACAATACAGGAAGCAATAACTTAACAACAATAAACAAAACAAAATTAAATCAAATCAATAAAATGTTGCCCATTTACTTCCTGGCAATAAGCTAAGTTTTGCGCAAAAGCATGTGAAACATTTAGAAGGCTGTTAGTTTCTTCAATTCTGCTACATTCTGCTGCTATCCTTAACTTTAAATCATCAAGGTCAGTGGGCTTGGTTTTGAAAACGACATTTTTTAGGTGGCCCCACAAGAAATAATTGAGGGGCGACAAATCGGGAGATCGAGCTGGCCACTCGATTGTGCCCCTACGTCCAATCCATCTTCCAAAAAAAACATTATTTAGACACTGCCGAACATTACGGGCATAGTGAGGTGGGGTTCCATCCTGCTGAAACCATATTTCGTCACTTGGTGCTTAAGTATTGCCTCAAATATCATTTTAAAATAATCAAAAAAAAAAAGTTAAAGTATTACTTTTTTTACTAATGGGAAAGTTTGTCGGACGAGCCGTAGGCGAGTGAAGTAGTAAAAAAAATAAAATAACACAATTCACGATTATTTGGAAATAGTTGCACAAGAGCCGGGACAATTTCATTTCTTAAAAGCTGCAGGTATCTTTCTCCATTTAACGTCTCTTCCATGAAGAATGGGCCAATTATTTTTCGACCTATTATACCAGCCCAAACATTTACTTTTCGAGGAAACCGGGTGTGATTTTCGCGTCTCCAGTGAGGGTTTTCGCTGGCCCAATAACGACAATTATGTCTATTAACAGTTACGTTTCAAAAAAAGATTGATTCGTCAGGACAAAATCTGGATTGGCGTTGCAGCGCTCCATCATAATTTCACAAAATTGCAAGCGTCTGTCATAGTCGTCTTCTGAGAGCTCTTGTACCGGTCTTATTTTGAAGGGATGATTCGGTTTTTAGCAGGTGGTCTACTGACATATGGGAAATGTGATTTTCTTCTCCCAGTATTCTGGTAGAAAGGTAGGATTTTCCTCTAAACGCAACAAAACGTTTAGAGCCTTATTACCATCTGTTGAACTTTTAGGTCGGCCAGAGTGTGCAGAGCATCTTTTACGTGTCCAGGTTCACGGAATTTTTTAAAAACTTTGCTTACAGTAGATCTTGTTAACGGATTTCTGTCAGGATATTTGTATTTAAAAATATTACAAACTTCTTGTTGTGTTCACATTCTGTCCCCATAACCCAGTATCATTAAAATTTCGATTCTTTGGGTTTCAGTTAAATGATCCATTTTGTGTAAATAATTTGTGTAAAGATATTGACAATGTCAGATATTCCAGGTAAGCTTATTTATGCAGGTATTTGTAGGTAAAACACATTATGTATTACTTTAATCTTAATTCTTTCAGGAACTGTTAACGTTAGAAAACAATACTTTATACAAGAAGTATACACAATTTTAAGCAGAACTCAAAAACTGAATCATATACAGGGTGTTCTGTTTAAAAACAAAGTTCCATTCGATTTCAGAAAAACGGTAAGCTTGGCAACGACGCGGTGCTCACCATTCGATCTGGCGTAATTTCGAACCTATGAGTACATAGTTTCATAAAAATTGGATAGGGAGGTATTTCGAGCGTTCCAGATTTATGTTACACTCTGTATTATTTTTCTGTTGTTAATCCTTAATATTTTGGCTTAGAATACTATTATTTTATTGCCTTTTAGGTTTTGGTGTTATAACCACTTTGATTTTGGTTTTAAAACGGATGTTGAAAATATTAAAATATTTTTATTAACCCTATCCAAACTGTTTCCTAGTTTACAAAAAAATAATTATTTTATAATAACTTTTTGTTAATTATTTTATACCTGTTTAAATTTGATAGTATTTACATCTTTATTTAAAGAGGCGTACTTCATTAAAGTAGGGGAAATAATTTATCATTAGCATCACATACAGGCATATCTTGAACAAATGGTAAATAATAACAAAAATTAAATCAACAACAATTATTATTAAAGATAACTGTAAAAAAAAGGATAAAATATATATATAATAGTTTTTTATAGGAGCTGCACTTAAGGCTACCACTTTTCTATTAATTGCTCTACTGTAAAGTTATAAAAATCGAGATACACCTTTACGGATTTTCAACGACGAATTGTACCTAAAGTAATATCCTATTAGACTCTAAAACATTAGAAAACATTTAATTTCTTTAATCTATAACATTTTTTATATAAAAAATATTTTTTTCTTTTACACTGCTGGCTCAAAGCGTCAATATCATCATGAAGAAACCACAATGCTTCCGAGCCTCAAATCGACGTAACCAAAACCGTAAAGAAGTATTTCGGACTGTCGAAATTGTAATAATTTTTACTGGGTGTTTGGATTTTTTGTTACTTATATTTAAATATAAAAACATTTTATTTTGCTAGGATCTTTTTTTATCTTTTTAATAAAACATAGATAAACCTGACATAAACACTTTAAATAAGTGCTATGTTATTAAAATGTAAAAGAGATAAATGTCAATTAGTATTAAGTAAGAAACAATAAGGTAGCCCTAAGTAAATAAAAAAATCGTGTCCCCCACTTAAAGCACTAAAAAAAAAGATAATTTTTAAGATATAAATATAGTTAGGTGCGACAGTTTAATGCAGTATTTGCTGATAATTAAAATGAAGCCATCTATCATATTATTTATCGCATGTAAGTTAATTTTCTTTGATTGCTATTTTTAAATACGTAAAATTGAAGTGAAATTAAACTTTTTATTAGACGGTACTTTAGCCACGTACCGGTTAACAAAGGAATTATTAAGTATTTAGAGTACCGGCGCTTGTATAAAAATAAAATTAATATTTTAAATATTCTGATATTGGTTTAACCATATATATTTAAATAATTTTATTTTTTAAATCTATTGCAATTATTTAAATATATGAAAATGACCATGGCGTATAAAGAAAAAAAATATAAATAAAAAGAACACACAATATAAATAAACACTTATAAGCTCAATTATTTAATAGGCATTAAAAATAATAGGCACTTTGAGTGACTGAGTCATTCCATATAAAAACGTCTAAAAATAAAGAAAATCGTTGCCGCATCCTTTAAGATTTTGTTCTAACTTTTAAGAAATCTTTATGAAGGCCCCAAAAAATGATTTTATTTACAACCATGCATGTAATAATGACATTTCACCTATCTTTGAAAGGTGGAAAGTTGACGTTTTTTGACTTCTACTTTCCACCCGAGTGAAAAGTGCTCACTTTCCACTAGGGTGGAAAGTATTTTTTGTAATTTCATTGAATATTGATATTTCAAAATGGTATAGTGACACACGAACATACGCATTCTAATAATAATAATAATATTCTCGAATTTCTGGTGGAGTAGCAGCAAACTCAAATTCCTCATCTGATAACATTTTTTTTTGGATTTGTGAAATTAAAACAAATTACTATTCAAATTTAAAGCCTCTATCTTACACTGTATGTATTGACACTTTGACAACCCGTTACCATGACAGCGATACAACTTGCGAAGCACGGCCGCCTAATAAAATTATTACTGGATCAATTTTAAAATAATAGGAAATGAATAAAGTGGTTGTAAATAAAACAGTATACAAACCTCGGTGAAAAGTTTCATTTCTGTCTCGAGAAGTATAGTAGACCTCGGCTGCGCCTCGGTCTACTAACGCATCTCTCGACAGAAATGAAACACTTTCCACCTGGGTATGTAATATACTATTAATGCACATTTAATTTTTAGAAGCGCCTGTTTTCGCCTGTCCGTCTTAAAACGTTTAAAAAACATTATTTTTATGCTTTAAAACATCTAGCTGTTTAAATTTTTCTATTAAAAATATTTATTTATACGTTCGACACGGCTTTCGAAAGAGGAAAGGAAGTAGTTCTAGCGCAGACATTAAAAAACTTAGTCAATACCTCTAAATAATAGCTCGGTGCTAAAAATACGTTTCTCTAGTCATTTTTCGGTCCGAGCCCGAGCAGCTAGTTTGCACATAAGTATTTAGTGGACACAGTATCAAAAAAATAAAGCCGAAAATCGACCCGAATAGTTCACTCTTTATATAAAAAATCAACTCTTGAAGTTTTGGGTTTTTGAAAAATGGCGTTATTTAGATCAGTAAATGAGTATGTCTGCTGTCAAATAAAAATTTAATTCTCACAGAATCTTTAGTTCTTACCTTTAATCTTAAGCATCTGTATAGTTCGTTTTGTTATTTTCATTTTTAGGGTGATTTTTTTAGGACAAAAAATGAGATAATTTTTAACTTTTGGATTTAATAAATTTATTTACAACTGATAAAATACTACACATCACATTACTATTTTTATTTAGACTAGTTTTATATACAGGGTGATTCATGAGGAAATGTCAATGCTTTAGGGCCCAAAAATAAACATAAAAGTTATACAAATATGGATCTGTAAGGCCTTCGTTTCCGAGATACAGGGTGTTTACCACAGAGCCTATATGTGCTTATAAGTATATGGTGGATTTTATAAAAATTATAAAACCTAGCTTATGTTTTGTCGAACATAATTTAAAAACAAAATTTTTTTGAAAATTAAAATACATATATAAAATAATTTTGTTATAATAAAATCAGATGCGTCGTATTTTTTTTAAATCCAAATATCTCGAAAACGGTTGCTTATATTAACTTTTAACAAGTACTTTAATTTTTTACGTAAACATGATAAAACAATTATTTATTTTTTTAAAAATGTAACACAGGGCCGTACCAAAAAGTTGTGATTGTTCAAAATAGTAAAAAGACGTGTAGGTGGCACCCCCTACAAGTAAGAGCCGTAATAAGATTAGATTCGAATCTGTCAGACCAAAAAAAAGGTTTTTAAGTTTATTTTGTTCCTCTCCCTCATGATCAATTGTAAACCCGAAGATATTCAGCTTCTGATAATTTTCAATTTGCCAAGATTACAAAATCCATAGCAAAAATTGCAAGTTTAAATTTATGTATGTATTAATTTAAAACTGATATGAATAATTTTACTGTTTATATACTAATAATCTGATTAAAAATAAGGATATTATATCATAATTAGTTATTCTTGCATTTTTTTCTATTGTAGATTAAGCTTTTGAAATGGGTTTGGGAAGTTGTTTGTAAATTTTTCAACAATAGGAATTTTGGGTTTCAAACTCAATTTTTTGTTTTATTTCTAGGACATACTAAGGATATACTTTTTATATTATGGTGGGTTTTTATATTACTATTAGAGTAATATATTATTTGTTCATTTTTGTTTTAATAACGAGTTAGGTAAATTTTTTTGGGTGGTTGCCCTTTTTAAAATTTCCCCAACTTTGTAAAGTTTTTTGGTTTATGTTCGATATCAGATAAGTTAACAGCTCAGCTAATCTCATGCACAGAACAAAAATGTAGTCGCTTACGTTTAAAATTTTTCGTGTAAAATTAATAATCTAGCTAGTAAGTGTCTATTCATATTATGTTCTCTTTTTGTTTAAAGTTATTCTTTTTATACCCCTTGCTTTTTTATATATTTAATTGTCAAATAATTGACTGTAAAAAAGTATATAATATTTTAAATAATCTAAAAATGGCTTAACCAAATAAGCCGAAACGTCAATGCACTTTGTGTTTTAATATTTATAATGATTGGCCAAAATCCTTAAATAAAACAAAAAGTTATAACTACAATAAACACCTTCTATATGGGACATTTTTGTGCAGGCTTATAGGGTGGCCCAAAAAATTACTTAGAAGTTGAAGCTTAACTGTTAATTAATTCCAATATAAACGCAAAAGAGTAAATTCAACGGAATAATGTTTTATATATTTGTTTAGAGTTAAAATAATTTGATTAAATATTTAACACATACTGGGTGGTCCAGTAACAAATAAATAATATGTATTATGCCAACTAAAATGTTAATATCGTCATATACTTGTATATATTTTTAGAATTTATAAATTTTGGACAGTTTCGTTCAGCACAGCATCGTTCTCGGGGATTTTAATGTTCATAATAAGGATTGGCTAGGATCCCCAAAAACTGATACACAAGGCAGAGCAGCAGAAAATTTCGCAATCAACAACTCGCTCACCAATCTAATTATGGAACCAACCTACTTTCCTAGGGTTCCCACCCATAATTCTAACCCCCTAGATCTCTATCTTACTTCCACCCCCTTCCACGAACTCTATCAAGCATCAGTAACTGCTGAGTTGGAAAGATGCACGTGTGCAACCCTTCCCCAAAAAATGATCCAAAAGTCTCCCTTCCAACTATAGACCTATATCTCGTCTTTCAGTAATGGAAAAATTCATTAATTCCCAAATCTTAAAGTATCTGGAAAAACATAAGATCTTACATGATAGACAATATGGATTCCGTCACAGTAGATCCACAGCTGATCTTCTTTCCTTTGTCTCACACAACTGGAACAAGTCCCTTGAGTTTCTTGGTGAATCCCAGATCGTTTCTCTTGACATATCCAAAGCTTTCGATCAGGTCTGGCATGATGGGCTTCTTAACAAACTTCCTTCTTACGGTCTTCCACCTAAGCTTTGCTCTTGGCTTTCCAGTTTCCTTTCTAATCGACGTACATCAGTTAGTGTAGATGATCATTCCTCCAGCTTCTACCAAATTAATGCTGGGGTGCCCCAGGGCTCAGTGCTGGCACCCACGCTGTTTCTTCTACACATTAACGATCTTTTCTCTTCCACAATCAATCCCATTCAGAGTTTTGCTGACGATAGTACCCTCCACTCTAGTATTCAATTTCTTAAGTCACCGTGTAATCCTGATATCGAAAACAAGCGCAGGTCAATGCAGATATCGCTTTCACAAGACCTCAAACTTATCTTGGATTCGGGCGCCAAAAATTTTGTTCAGTTTAATGCCTCGAAAACACAGTCATGTTCCCTGTCGCGAAAAAAGTCTGCAAATGCTCATCCCTTACATATGAGCGGCCAAGTTCTGCAGAACAAAGAGTCGTTTAATCTTGTCGGCGTTACTTTTGAGAATAACCTTAACTGGCACAAACACATTTTATCCATAGCTTCCGCAGCTTCAAAAAAGATTGGATTTCTCTTCCGAGCCAGAAAATATTTCTCTTCTTCCAATTTGTACATTTTGTATGTATCCCAAATCAGACCCTCTTTAGAATATTGTTCTCATGTCTGGGGAATGGCGTCCCCTACAACACTTAGCATTCTGGACTCCATTCAAAGAAGAGCCGTTCGTCTTATTAATGATCCAACCTCACAGAAAGGCTTCCTCTTCTTGCCCACCGTCGAGCTGTAGGGGATCTGTCGCTCTTCTATAGGTATTTTCACGGCTTCTGCTCAGAGGAGTTGGCAAGTATAATTCCTCCTCTGGCAGCTCCCAACAGAGCAACACGTGGTGCAACTTTTATGCATCCTTTTACAGTTCAGTTAGAGAGGCCCCGAACTTCCCGCTTTCTTCGTTCCTTTATCCCTAGAGTGTCAAGACTATGAAACCTGCTGCCCGCAGAAGATTTTCCTTCTCCTCCCAATCTCCAAAAATTTAAGTCCCGTGTGAACAGACTCCCTCTCACCACACTAAAGACACCCACGGTACGTTAGTACTTAGGCATCAGCCTTCGTGGACTGTCCCAAGATAAAAAAAGAAGTTTATTAAGGTAAATTCAAGTTAAAATATTTTGGTTGATTTTCCCAAATAAACAGGCATATTAAGAATAATAAAAGGAAATATTTTTGGTTGTTCCCACAAGATATTTTGTGACATGTAAAGAGGTACATAGTTTTAAAATCTGCACATTTTTCTGGCAATTTTTAGCAATAGTATAATAAAATTAAGCTACCCATAACTAGAACAATTTTCGTGTACACTTACAGGGTAAGTATCTAGGTAGTTTCATTCACCATGTCTCCTGGATTTATCTATATTTTTAGGATAAATTGTTTTAAAATTGTTTGCCGCGCAAAAAATTAAAGTAATAATTCTAAAAATATATACAAATATATCATGAAATTAACATATTACTTGGCATAAACATGTTTATTTTTTTGATACTGGAGCACCCTCTATGTGATGAATAGTAAATCACATTTGTTTAACTCTAAGCAAGTATGTTAAATATTTTTTGGTTGGATTTAGACTGATAAGTCAGACTTTTTAGGGGTTTAAATAGCTATTAGGGAATAGGGAAGGTTTAACTCCTGAGTGATTATTTTGGGCCACCCTGGAGGCCTGCACAATGGCCTGTTTAAAAGATGTTTCTTTTCACATAAAGAGCAACATACTCAAATTTAAAAAAAATCGTTTAAGAGCCAGAATTCCATGTTATGTGTGCCATATCATTTAATTTTTGGAAGTTAATAAAATTTTTGCATAACCCCGTGCTTATTGTTTTTTTTCTTTTACTTCGGCTTAAAAACTGACTTAAAAAGCAGAATATTTGAGTAAATGGCATAATCGTCAGAAACACTAGAAATGGCATTAATTCTTAATGTAAAAAAGTAATACAGTGCATGCCAATACTGAGCCCTTGAGACTTCAGCATTCGTCTGGTGAAAGCTAAAAGACTGCTTCTCTACAATAGCAGGTTTTTATTAAAAAAACACTGGGGCTCCCGTTACGCTAGACCTGTTTAAAAGTCTTATACCTGGTGACACAGCGAACATGTAACAGCCCATAACTTTTTTATTTATAAGAATTAATTTTTGCAATTTAGGTAACGCACCTGTCATAACGACAAGCTCTTAATGACAAAATAAAACTTATTTTTTCACTTCTGGTTTAACCGGAAGTAACTCTAAATTTAGAATTTTAAATAGCACCCTGTATATACTTTTAGCCTATCTGATCCGCCTTAAAATTCTCTTTTTAACCATGTGTCACACTTGTCATTTTATTTTAAAATGGCTGCAAATTTTTTTTCCCAAAAGTTTTGATTGATTGATTGATTGATTGATTGATAAAGTAAATACACAAGTTGAAGTTTTGTCCGCCTCGACACTGCAGCCTACAGGGCTTGTTGTATCTCTTGTGTATTTGTTTCAGTTAAAGGTTTGACACCTTAGACAGGTGTAGTAGCCCTTTTACTGTTCTTTTCTGGTCTCCAGCCTCCTGGTGGTTAGTGTCCACCATGAGGTTTTGATTTGTTCTCCAGTATGTAAGTGCAGGGCACTCATTATGATGTGAGAGGCTGTCTTTCCTCTTCCCCACATAGTTTTCCAAATGGGTTCTTCTCTAAAAAGATGCCCATAGTGTGCATATGTTTTCTTAGGGGTGAAAGTGTCCGGTTATTAATCCTGTCACTACCCCTAATCGATTCCTATTTAGTTTTAGTAGTTCACTTGTCAATGCTTTCGATGGGGGGTCCAAGCATTGATTTACTGTGATTTTGCCTTGGAATGTGGCCAGTATGACTGATGTTGTGTTTGAATCCACCGAGCCACGAACCGAGGCTTTTGGTATTCCAAAAACGGGTTCAGGACCCACAAACATTGCTGCGGAGCCTCGCCCTGGCCAGGGAGTCTGCATTTTCTTTTGCCCTGTATTCCCCTGTGTCCTGGCACCCAGGAAAGTGTAACTTTGTTGTGGTTAGCCAGGTTTGGAGGCATTGCAGACAGTTCCAAAACCAAGGGTTGACTTGTTGGGATGCCAAAGCTTTTATGGCCCCCTTAAGCTATCAGAAAGGAATATTCCTGCCCTTATATCTCCTCCTCGTTCTCTCCCAGACAAAGTTCAATGGCATATATTTCCGCCTGGAAAACAGTGGCATATTTCCCCGGGGAAAACAAACATTGAACCTGGGGTCTTCATGTTTTCCTGCGCCGGCTCCATTGTCAGTTTTGGGATCCATCGGTATACCAAACCAATTTCCGAGACTGACCAGGAGATCGCTCATCGCCCAAAAGTTTAGTAGGCCATGACGTGACAATTACACATAGGCCTTTTCATCATGTGACAAGCGCAAGCGCAGTCGCCATGTTGAAATACCGGCAATTAAAAAAATTTCGTACTGTTTTCATCAAAAGGCCCGGGGAAAGCAGTATTATCTCCCCAATTAAATCATTTACTGGAAAAAACCCCTTGATGGCGCTTCCGATTTATAATTCAGTTAAAGCCCAAATTTTTTCCCCCAATTAAAAAAAGGGAGCTTCGGTAGCTTAAATGTCATGGACGTTTTAAAAAAGGAAAAAAAAAATGGCTAATTGAGAGGTTAGGAAAACATTATTTCTTTACTATAAAAAAGTATCTATAATTTTATTCTAATTAGACCTACCACATATATGCAATTGTTATATTGATTAAATTGTATTGTACCCCAAATAATTTATAGCGTGTATCACTCTTACATACTCCATTTAACAACACTGCTTCTTCGTTCCCTTTCGTACTAAAAATCATTATAATAATCGATTAAAAACATTTATAAAACTAATTAAGGCATTTTTTTTTTTTATTTTCGTATTTCTTTTCTTCAAAAACTATGCTTGCTTTAGTATTTTTTTTTTTTAAATTTTGTGTTTAAAAGGTCCTTTAACATGTTTGTTTACAAAAAACAGTACGAAAAAAATGGCTGGATACTGACGCATGCGCACAAAAAAAAATTGTGATGAAAAGGCCTATTATCAGCATGTAAAAGGCGTTAAGATGTGAAGAATAAGGCGTAAAAATATTTTTGATTTTGTTACTTTTTATCTAATTAATAAGAGTAAGTTAGGACTAAAGGCTAATTTTTAAAAATTTGAAAATGTATTTTTTAACGCTTAATATTTTAAAATTCAAAATAGGAAATTCCAATTTTTAATAAATTTAACTTTAGATCACACATCTACTATTTCATATAATTTATTAAAATTGGCATCCACAACTGACCTTATTACCAAAATCAAAATATTATACATATCTACATTGATTCGCAAATCCTTATTAAGTATAACTAATAATGCGCCAAGTAGGCAGTGTAATAACTCAGCATACGGATAACAAAACTGTTAAACATATCAAGAGACTCATAAAATAAAAAGACAATTTTTTGGTACAAATCAAAGAAATTTTATTAATAATTAAAACCTATAACACAAACGGAACTAAACAATTATCAGAGAGAAATGTAAATACGTATAATTTTTCCGTTTTTAATAAAAAAGTCAGTTCTTTATACTAGTTCTAATAAATTATGTGAAATAGTAAATGTTTGATCTAAAGTTACATAAAATAAAAATTGGAGATTCCTATTTAGAAGTTTAAGATATAAAGGTTTCCATTTCTAAAATTAACTCTTTTTAACTACATAAAAATTAACAAAATCACAATCATTTTTACTCCTTATTCTTTACATTTCAACGCCTTTTACAAGCTAATAATTAGTAATGGTAACAACATGACCTACTAAAATTCAGGTAGGCTAAAAATATATACAGGGTTATATTAAAAATTTAAAATTTATGGTTACTTCCGGTTAAACCAGAAGTGGAAAAAGTAGTTCTATTTAGTCATTAAAAGCATGTCCCTATTACAGGTGTATCACCTTAAATTCAAAAATTAATTATTATAAATAAAAAAGTTATGGGCTGTTACATGTTCGCTGGGTCAGCTGGTATATGTCAAAAGCAGCAATTTGGGATTTGCAATGGAACTCAAAAGACTAACTTTATTTACCCCCAAAAAAATTCGTATTGTCTATCATGTGTAAATAAAACATAATTTCAGAAACAAGTTACA